>PISW01004573.1:0-160964 GCA_004023785.1 Mungos mungo | reverse complement strand
AAAACAAAAACAGAGGGTTCATCTCAATAGAATTAAGAACCAGAATGATTGTATGTCTAAGGAAGTCCTAATTCATACTGAGTCAAGATTAAATTATATAGTGTCCCCATATATACACATACTCACAACCACACACAGAACGACATCAACAAAAACTCATTTTGACAATCTGTTATATGGCCACTCTAGTTATTCCACAATATTATTTTAATTTGTTAAGTAATATGAATAATATTTATGTAATTTAGAGCATTTTCAGCTAAGGTAGTTGTTGAAGTCAAAAGTTGGATTTGTTCAACTAAGGAAGCTTCCAGGAAAGTTGTTTTAGATTGTGTATAAACTTACTTTCACCACTCATGAGTCTATAACTCGGGACAAAACATCTACACAGATATATATTACTATCTTATTCTGCTCATATCTATTTCTTGAAACATAATTCTATGGCCTTCTGAGGCAGGCAGTAAATTGTGAGGAATGCTAAAGATTGTGAGCCACTGACTGTTCCTTTCAGAAGGTAAATTATCATGGAAAATGTAAATGTCTGCAGTAAAATATCTGAGTATACAGTAGAATTGGCATGTGTTTTAGCAAATATAAAGTAGTATTGCATTTGCTATGTGTCTCATATTAAAATATGCATGGATTTAAAAGCTTATACCATTTATAAAATTAAACCTTTTAAACATATCAAAAAATAAATACAAAAAATCTAGCATGCCTCCTATAGAAATGTTTGTCAGTATTTTCTGTCCTTATGGATATTGTTTGTTAGTGATCATGCCTGCCTGACTATTGGATTTATTAACTATTGACTCAGAGGCCTCTGCTCATTTAATCTGATTGGACGAGAGTCAGTGTTCCTGATTTAACTCAGGAATAATTGTGAGAAGTACCCTTTGCCACATTATATTTAGTAAATGCCTTCAAATATTTGAAAGGTGTCAAAATATATCAATCTCTTCAAATACAAAACTTCTGTCAAGGACTAAGAAGGTGCTGGGTGAGGAGATGCAGTTCTTGACGTTATATAACAGATTGTCTTCACGTGTTCAATTTTAAGATCAGTAGGAGTATCTCTTTAGGTGGAATTCATTAATACCTCTTAAAATTAAATACTACCATTGTCCTATTTGAAAAGGTATTCCATTTCATTTCTGGTAGGTTTTTTTTTTTTCCTCTCTCATTTGGGTGCATAAAATTAACCATGATTTTTATACTACATTGAAAAGTTTTAGTTTGGGGGAAGGACCTTATGGAGGATCTATGCTAATATAAAATATTTCAAAAAGAGCTAAATGTATCTAATTGCATTTGTTGTATGGATGTGTGTTGGTTATCAATTTGTTGCTTCTCTGTTCCGAATTGACTCATTTCGCCTGCTGTGTTAAAATGAATTTGCCCCTTTAAATGCGTCTTCTTTGCCAACTGACAATGATTTTGTATCAGTGGAGAGCACTCATGAGCCAGGAGGCCTAGAAGAAAAGATTTTTGCTTCCTGAATCTGGGGGGACTCGCTTTGCAACAGCATGTGTGACTCCCTCTGCAACTTGCTTCAGCAAAGCCTACAGGCCAGCTCTGCAGTGCATGAGTCGTGCAGGGCTCTGTGCCCCACAGTGCCGGTGAGCAGCAGTCAGCTCCAGCACCCCGATCCGGGCACTTTGGTGGGGGTGCTTCCAGGCAGCCCGAGCAGTAATACAGTAATAGCAGCTTCTCCGGGCCTCCGCTTCCTCACTGCGCCCACAAAGCCCCGGAGCCCACAGCTACCCTGGCGCCTCAGTCTGGGTGATGTTATAGCAGAGTGCCACTGGAAAAGCCTCCGATGGACAGGGTTTCTTGACCACTTGGGAGCAGATTTCTGACGAGTTTGAGAGGAAAAATTTCCAGCAAGTTCCGCTGGCATGGCACCAGAGGAGATTCTTTGTCCTCCCAGGAGCACAGAGGGGTTCCTTTCCAAAAGACCTGAATCTCATCCCTAGAAATGAGGCTTTTCTTCTGTTAAATAGTGGCTCTTTACACTGGTTGTTCCTATACTCATCAGTGCTCCCTTTACTTCTTAGTCCCTCATTGCCTTAGTATTTTATTTCATTATATTTATATTAAACGTTTTTCTCCTCAAATTACTGTGTTGTTTCTATCTCTTGATTGGGACCAAATTCATAGAATAAGTAATTTTGATCACCAGGTATTGATTAGTCACTCTTTTCCACATTTACCTGAGTGTGTATTTACATGAAAAGACTTTGGAAAGAATTTTCAATAAATGCTTGGAATGAATTCTAAATAGCAAGACTTTTCATCATTATGTTAAAATTCACAGATTCAAACGGGAGCAACTGGTGAAATATAACTCGGGCGATAGAATCTATCCATCAGGGTGGGTATGTGTGAAGATGGTTCACAAACCTCTCCTATAACCTATGAGTTTCAAGAAACATTACTTTCCCCCAAATGAAACAGAATTCAGTTTCATAGAGAACATTTGGCAAATTGGACTTTGGAACATAAGAAATACTAATTGGCATAAAAATCTATCTATCCATTCTAGTTTGATAGACATTTGAGTTGTTTTCATTTTTACTGATACAAACTTTAATTTTACTTGTCCATTTTTCTCATTTTTAAATGTACAGGTGGGGACATATAGAGAAATAAATACATATATACAGATACATCTATCTATCTTTCTATCTTGCTACCTATCATACATATGTATCTATACTGTTGGTTCTGTTTCTCTGAAGAACCCTGGTTAACACAGTGAGGACACTGTTTTGTGAACATTACACAAGCTATAGACCGGGGCTGGGAGATCTATCCAACCCAAGCTGGGACCTCGGGAAGAGGAACACAGGCGAGACCAACCCTTAGGAGTGCTGTGAGCTAAAAATGCTAATAAACCTTCCTTCTTTTTCCTCCATCTATTGTCTAACTAAACCAGAAGCCAGAGTGGAAGGAGTCCTGGATATTGTTGTGAGTAGAATGTGTTTTATTAGGACAATCCATCCCACTTGATTAAGCCTGTTTGTTTCTCCACCTTAGTGGTTTGAGTTACTTTATACAGTTGAATTCCTATCTTTGCGGTAATTAGCTGAAGTTATTTCCCATTTCACAACAAAGACTTATGAGTATTGTCTGTTCATTTAATTGTAATCACTGTAGACAATGTTAGTTTTTCCCAAATTCTTCATTGCCGATTCTGTTTAGTCATATAATTTCCTGCAAGCTCATCTGTGATGGAGAGTTTCTATTGATGCTGACAGTTACCACCTCTAGTTTCTATATCTCTCTGAGTTTTCTCATCCCTTGTGCAGGATATTCCAGAAATGTCAGAGATTTAATACCTGGACAGCCATCAAACACTATGGGATGGAAAGTAATAAATAAAATCCCAATGAACCTGCCTGTTATTGAAATAATCCTGAGGGTCATTCTTCATGGTTCCTTGTAGGGCTCCCAATGGAGTTAGCCACGATTGTCAATGTCAGCAATCTTTTTATTAAGGTATAAATACATGAAATTCTTGCTTGCTTGTCAAACTTCTTCTCTCTCACATGAGTTTTTTAAGGTTACCTCTCAAATACACTACCTACACTGATTTCCTTGTCTCAGCTTCTGTCCTTGAAGGAACCAAAACCAAGGGAGTGGGTGCCAGAAATAGCTTCAGATTTTAGGTGTTCAGAGTGACATTCAGAAATGGAATCCTTCCACATACAAATAGCAACATGAACCCCACTGTTGGTGTTAAGTGACATTCTGGGGAATAATAATTACTGAATTTCCCACCTGTCGTGGGTTGGAATAAAGTAGATGAAAAGTAGAATTAATTGGCTTATTAACTATTTCCAGCAGTTAAAATATATGGGAACTTTGATGCATAAGAATGTATGGGACAGGGGCGCCTGGGTGGCTCAGTGGGTTAAGCGTCCAGCTTTGGCTCAGGTCATGATCTCACGGTCCGTGGGTTCGAGCCCCGTGTCAGGCTCTGTACTGACAGCTAGCTCAGAGCCTGAAGCCTGCTTCAGATTCTGTATCTCCCTCTCTCTCTGCCCCTCCCCTGCTTATGCTATCTCTCTATGTCTCTCAAAAATAAATAAAAAACATTAAAAAAAAGAATGTATGGGACAGGCAGATAGACCTTGGCATTTTTAAGTCAATATTATGAGTTGGCAACATGGGTTTTCCTTATTCCATATCCAAAATGTGCAAGACCTGGAAAGCACAAAGCAGATGTCAGCTGATTTAATTGAAAGTTGTGATCCTTGGCCTAGTTTCTAGAATTAGAATTTTCAGATCCAGAGCAGAACAACTGAAAGAAAGACCTGTTTCCTTTTAGGAAAGACCAGGTGGCACTACAACATGTACATGTCTCTTTTCCCCAAAGAGACATGAGAATATTTATTAGAGTAACTGTACAGTTAGAAAACAAATACCCGTATCAATCAACATTTATTGAACATAAATTTTGACCTGATTCAGAATTAAAGGAACTCAAAATGCTAATATTTTATTGATCATGGGGGCCTAATAAATAAATGATTAAAAATTACTTTATCTAATGTCACCTCAAAGGGAATCCAATGCATTCGTGGATTCATTCTAGTCATTTCTTTGGCCTCTGAGTTGAGTCATTATTGGCAGTAGATCATAGCACTATCACATTAGTTCTCTAACTGTGGAGAAAGTGTGTCTTTATAATAAGAAGGCTAATTGAAAGTCCCTGAAATCACCACAACTCAGCCATATACTAGATGGGATAGCAAAAATTATTGTTACTTTCAAATATTTGAAAAGTACAAGGCTGATAATTTACATGAAATTAAAATTCAGTTCACCAGTCAGTACCCTGAAAAAATTACATGGATCAGGATGAACAACAGCAGACTATTGGAAAGTTGTCTAATTACTCCTCAATTGTAGCTGTTTTTTCAAATATGGTATCTTAAATATACAGATTAACACAGCTTGTAGCATTGGGTAATCAGACATTGATTTGCTATCTGCTTCTTTTCTATCCTCATCAGAAAATTCAAAAAAGTTCACATTCACGAGGGATATCTTGGCCCAAGCCAAAGTTATCAACTATAATCTCCATATCAATATATAATATGAAGGGACCACAACCACTTTGTTTTTCTGTGAAACAACAAAAAGTCCATTTTATTAAATATGTCTTGCTAATCAGGCATGAAAATCAGGAAGTGGCATGTTTAAACATAAGCATGCTAAACAATAAGAGATGAAATTTAGTGTCAGCAGTCTGCTACATTGGTAAAAATTTTCAGGGTCCAGTGTGATGTGTATCCTGAAAATATCCCATCTTGTACATCATCATGAAAATATCCCATTTTGTACATCTTACTTCTAAAAAAGGGACTCAAAAATAAATAAATAAATAAATAAATAAATAAATAAATAAATAAATAATAAAAAAGGGACTCAGAATTGGTGACACCTACAAATTTTAAAGTATTATATATCACTGTTGGAAATATTGCTCCAAACAATTTAACAAGTCACTTGGAGGCATTCCATCTTTAAGTTGGTCTCAGAATAAAAGATGTCTCTCTTGCAGAGCCACTCTCTGGTGTAAGCTAGTATTTAACTCAAGCCACATGACCTATCAAGCACGAGTATATTATAGGTACTCAAGATAGATAAAGTTATCTGTGAGACAATACCCTTTTAGGTGAATCATGGTGCAGACCCTTATAAATCCAGAATAAAGCCATGATTTATGCAGAAAAGAAGTACTCAATATTGGAAAATAAACTCTTGGTATGTTTCTAGAACCTGATAGAATCTGAGGCCCTGACTATGGAGCACCAAGTAACTATAAAATCAGATATTCCCATTATCAGTTGCCTGTTATAAGATCCATAAGACATATTATGAGTCAGGGATCTTTCACAAAATAGAAATGATACGTTTCAGTATTTGGCCTAAGCAGGTACAATGGAGAAGAAAAAAATAGTTTACGAATTAGTTGTCTTTATATGTTCTTTATAGCTGAAAATGAACTGCTATCGACCTGACGTGCCATTTTGGGATGGTTCTGAAATTAAAAAAAAAAAAAAAGAAAGAAAGTGAAGAGAAGTATTCTCAGTGCCATAAACAGTCCACTTAATCAACTTTGTGTAGTAGATGTACTCTGGAAGGCTGACAGATCCTTGGGCAATGGTCAATGATTTGATTGGTGGTCACTGGCTTCAAAAGAACAAAACTGAATAATCTAATCAATGAATCAAGGGAAGAAGCAGATTCAAGGGACTATATGAATAGGTACAAAGTGTGAAGATCTTCATTGTAGTGGCTGCACGCACCAAAAGGCATCCACTGCAACGATAATGCTGAAAACCCAGGCAGATAACACAATCCATCTGGTGGATATAAACCAATTTTTTTAAACTCAATTCACTGCAGTGTTTGAAAAGTAGTCTCATGAGTAGGATAGCCACGGTAACATGAATGTAAACTAGACAGGTACAACCACATGGGTTCTTTCTTATTATGGCTTACCTTATAGATGGCAGCTGCTAAATGTTTGGTTCTGTCAACTTTCAAAGCCATCACTGAGCACTTGATATAATATGATTCTTTCAGGAGACTAGTCAGCCACTTGTCAATTTGGTAAAATCAGACTCTTTCCATGATAGAGGAGGTAGCAAGTTTTGTCACTCGGATTGACATTTATTTTGTACATGGACTTGTCTTTCTTGCTTTCCATAATCTTGCACCCTGTGCTTCTGCAAAATTGCTATCAGAGATGACAAAATGTCTGATATAACGATATGAGAACTCATATCACATCCCTTTAGAACAAAGTTCCTTTTCTACAGCGATGGAGATTCAACAATAATTGTATTGGCCTATGGTATCCTCTGATTTTACTAAAAACCATATTACCTGCAAGCCAATAGAGCATTGGTAAATTCTTTTAAAAATTCACCTAAATCCACGAAAGGGAATGATATATTGTGTAGATAAAGTGATGTTGTAGAATGTGATGTTATATTTGTGTACTCAGTTATCATTATATCTATCTAAGATCTGAGTAGCTAGAACACTGGCATCTGGTAATCAGGAGGGGATGTTTGCATTAACTCCTATTACCATCTCTCTCTGAGACCAATTACAAAAGTTGATTTCCATCACTTTTAGACTGAGGGATTAGTGATTCTAGATTTATGGGTAGATTGGCTAAAAGAAGAAAATCCCTTCCAGTGAACTAAATTTATGGATGCTTCCAGGTCATTTTGGTCTCCAAGTGTTGGCATATCAGCAAATGAAAGAAAGGCATTACTCTGTTTATTCTAATGACAAGTGAATTTCATGGTTATTGAGATCTGTGGATGTTAGGAAGAAGGGGAGAGTAAATCTGGAACTCAAAGGATTCTTTGGAGTACTTCTGGGTACTTCTAAACTTAGTAACAAAAATCAATCCACCAAAGTGCTAGCCAAAGGGAAGGGCTACAAATGATAGAGAAATGATATAAAATTAATGAAAACCTTGGGTGTAGTTGCTGCACAGTGATTTTAGCCATTGGACTTACCTTCAAGTGTCACTATGGCTGGCCATCACTTTAATGACCCCATTATAGAGAGAACTCAGTTTAGGTCAGAGGCAGATTTGAAGGCTGCAGTGGGTGGACTACCAAAGTCCGTGTAGATACCCTGATTTGCATTGTTTCAGCCACTCCTGAGTCCTGTTGAAGCTGCAGAAGACATTTCCCTTCAACACACAGAATTCTTCCTTCACACATGTCTCCCTGATTCTCCAACCAAGAGCTTCTTATACCATCATGGGTGTTAGCTAGGTTGACCAGTTGGATAGTAGTAGAATGTATTAGATTTAGGACTTTTGTATTCAGCTCTTGATTCATGAGGAACAGAAGCCGGAAGCTAAATAACTTTATCTCCTCTTCTTTCCTTAGAACAATTCTGAGGTGCTTCTCTGGTGCTTCCAAGAAGATTGAACTTCAATTGCCTATCTCCTAACCTATTCTTACAACTATACTTTATTGGCCATTTCTCTCTTTCCTCTATTACATTTTTCTACTCTCTCACTTATATCCCCCAAACCACCTATAACAAAGTCTTTGTTTTAAGATGGCTTCTCGGGAAAATCAAATTAATGTGTGCCCAGTTTTGTAGAAAATATAATAGACCTGCATTATGATATTGGATTGTGTTCTAGAAATATAAAGAGAGCTGTACATTATCTGGTAAACATAGTATTGGGACTTGATTTTGCTTTCTCCTCTGCAATTCCTATGTCTCATGTCAGACCCCTCCAAAATAGTTAATCGGTGAAAGATGAAGAATGTTTAAAGTCCTATTCAGCCACATCCAGAATTTATCTCTTACTAATGGGTATAGTAATCCTGTTGTAACACTTCATCCTTTCTTATAAAAGTAGTAATCCCTCTTGCTTTTGGGACATAATGTTAAAATTGCTGCTTTTAACTTTTAGCACATTCTTAAGATGAATAGCAAATCACGTACTAAGACCAGAAACTAATCTCTCAAGCAGAACAGATTTAAAGAGAGAAGTTCATTGCTTTAAAAAAAACATCCCTCCAAGGATATATGAACAGATAAAATCAAACTAGGAATTATATTTCTCAGTGTAAGTGTTACTGTTTTCTAATATTTTATTATTTTATGATCACAGAGATCATTGCTTAATTGGGAGTTTACAAAAATTAATTTATTATATTAGAATTATAAATTAAAAAATCTCCTTTGAACTCTTATATATACAGTGAGATAATCACTATGTAAGACAGGTAGAAGTAACTTTTTGTTGAGAAAATGTGAGGTAACCTGGGATTTATATATAGCTGAGTAAACAATATTTGAAAGTTTGCATCAATAAGAGACATATTAGTAATTATCTTTAAATTATGTCTAGAAAAACAAAATTCTAGAAAAAATACTTAAATTATTACTGACTGCTTATATTACTGGGACTTTGGGGATAATTTCTTCATAGTGTTCCATCTTTCCTTAATTTTCTTACTGAACGCAAATTAATAAATGAGATATCCAAAGTGCTATTTAAAAAAAGATGTCAAATACGTCAGATCCTATGAAAAATATAAAATGTAAAGAGTATGTGAGTGAGGGTACACATGTTTGAAGAACTACTTAATCCACAAGTATTTGAATGTTCAGTAATTGTTCTAAAACATTACATGTAATTGCTCATACACTGCCCATTTTACATCTTGCATCTCTCAAGACATTAATGTGCAGTAAAATTTTCTGAAATGATGTTCTAATTTTAACTTTTTTTTTACTCTGTCCAATATGGCAGTTACTAGCCACTTGTGAGCCTTTGATATGCCACTAGTGTGACTACAGTTGACTGTTTAAAATTTTATTAATTTGTATCTAAGACCACATGAGGCTAATGGCTTCCAAATCAGGCAGCATAGTTTTATACAATTTTAAGTAACATGTGCAAATACTAATTTTGAATTACAGTGAGAATTAAAGTTTAGAAAGAGGGAGCTGTTCTCTTCCAAATGTGAAAATGCACTGAACCTAGAAAATACAAAGGCTATTTAACTGACTCAGTTTAGATTTCATTATTTTTGTGGTGTATTTCATCAACAGGTTTGAATACTAAAGAATCATTTAGTGGAAAGTAAATATATACTCTAGGTCTGTGGATTTTACTTTTACGTTTTGTGGTTGGAAGATCAAGTAGGGTTTGAATTCACAATTAAACTTAATGTACCTTTGTGAATGAATGCAACTGTTTCTTAATTGAACTTGTTAAGATATTGAACTATTTTATGGAACTAATAAAAAGACTAATATTGTTAGGCAATATGTCATTGTGTGCTTAGAGGAAGTGAATGAATAATTTAAATTAATATTGAGTACTTTAGAATAAGAATACAGGTATTACAAGGTAAAAGGATCATTATTGCTTATTCAAATGACCCAGTATATGTATATATATGTATTATATATATATATATATATGAATGTTAACTTCTTCTAAATATGTTTCATATATTTTTTATTTATAATATATTATGTATAGATATAAAATGTTTTATTTGTTTTCACACAGCTAATCCCTTGAGTAAGGTAATATTATAGAATTTTGTTCACCATTCTATAAAACACAGAGCTGTACATTATCATATTTGTCACAAAAATGAAGGAATTGATTAATGGCCCTAGTGGAGTAAGGTCATTACAACTTTCCAAACATTATATAAGAAGAGTAATATTTTGATAATTTTATATTCTAACTCCTATTTGGTACAGTAAGTAAATCACTTAAACACTTCTGAAAAGTCCTTTTAAAAATGTTACTTAAATATTAACTAAAATTCATTTTAATCTAAAGTTTCAAAAGGCATTAGAATTGAATAAATGTTAGTAATATTTAATAATAACTTTATGTATAATTTATCTGTATATGTAATTGCAAGGGTAAAGTTAATTTTGAGGAAAAGCATGTGTTGATACATAAACAGAATATTACAGCAGTACATTTATTTACTTTCTTATATAACTCTTATGTCTTAAGAATGCACTAATCTGGTTCTCTTGCTTTAATCTATTATTGTCTCTTCAAAATAAAATAAATTTCCTTAGAAGTACTTATAAATGAAAAATCAGTGTTAATTCTGGGTGCTTCCTGGAACATTTGGCAGTATTTATTTTGCAATCACAGTAGTTATGAAGAGTCTGACCATATTTTTTGATGTTTGACTGCTGATAGATTTTAAGCTCACCTCTCTTTCTCTTTTACTCCACAGCGAAGGAGCTAAAAATACTTGGATGTTACCTCCTTTGGTACTTGTGGGAGATTCAAAGGTCACAGATTCCTGCCCATGTGAGAAATCTCACTGTAGGCCCATTCTCTAACTACAGGACACACTCCAAGCCAATCTTCTTTCTCTGCTTTCACAATCCATTTTTGGACCTACCTGTGAGTTCCTCTGCTGTCTTTAAAAAGTCTCAATATGCTTTATAAATGCTTTGTACTCTCTTGCTGTGTGAATGGTGTCATCAATCTTGAGGTTTGAATCCATTTTTAATATTTTTAAATATTTATTTATTTTTGAGGGAGACAGAGCATTAGATGGGGAGGGGCAGAGAGAGGGAGATACAGAATCCAAAGTAGGCTTCAGGCTCTGAGTTGTCATCACAGAACCTGACGTGGGGCTTGAACCCACAAATGATGAGATTATGACCTGAGTTGAAGTTGGATGCTTGCCTGAGCCACCCAGGCACCCCTGAACCCATTTTGAATGGCGGTCCATCCTATCTATTCATAGTGGTTGAAATAATTGGCACAGTGATCAGGGTGTATAGATGATGACCACCAACACCTGCTACCCAGCTTCTCTTGTTCTGCTTCCTAACTGGGTTTGATGCATGCTCAGTGCATGGACTTTGAACTGCTGCTTGCCAGCTTGCTGCCACTTTGAGATGGTTGTCCTGTGCTATGTTTGTTGAATATGATCCGGCCTCTGTTACAGACATTGCCCACCTACTCACAAGTTTTGAAAAGTGCTATTTAGAGAAAAGCTTACTGGGTTGAAGCCCTCCTTACAGTGATTCTGGGTTGTATGCTTTGGCCCATAGCTCTCTGTATATCTTTGATGGAATTGTGCCTCTCAATTCTAGCATATGCTACACCTACCATTAGACACAGAGGAATAATTCTTACTCTATGCCAATCGTTTGTGTACCCCAGTCTGGTTGGCTGGCCATTCTACAGAGCACTCAGATGAAGGATGTATACCATGTGTGATATGTGGACCCATTAGAGAGTTGAATTTGTTGAGGAAAAGCAGCCATTATTCAAACTGCAAGATCTACATTTCTAAAAAGCCTATGGCTCACTAGGATCCTTCAAAAGAAGTTTGTTATTGCCACTGCTACTTATCTTTTTGTCACCAAAAAATGAACTGATTCTCAGAGTTATAAGGAAAAACACTCATGTAGCCCTCTGCCAGAGCTACGGATTTAATTCAGTAATTACCATGAGGGAAGCATTTAACTTGAGAATCCTGATTTGAGACTCTCTAGATGAAGAGAAATAAATATGAACAAGTGATAGTAACTACAGAAATAATAGATCAAAAGAAAAAAGGAAGGAAGAAGAAAGGAAGAAAGGAAGAAGGAAAGAAAGGAAGAAGAGAGGACTCTGATCCAGTGTGACACAAAGAAATTCAGGATTTACTAAAATAATTTATACAATGAACAGATTAAAAGGAACAGATGGGTTTTCCCACCTTGAAAACATAGATTCTGATTTAACTTTAACATCTGCTGAAAAGCAGATCTGGCATGACTTCATGGCCTTAATCCATACAAAGGCTCAAATTTAATTTATACCTGACTAGCCCACTAAATTTAAACAAGGTACTGCTATAATCCTAGGAAAGTTACTGACCATAAAATAGAGGACACATAGGCATGCATCACCTTAACTATTGTAACTATTACCTTACCTAAATGCCCATAGTCATAGCACCTATTGCCCTCAAACATCCCACAGTGCACTTGGGCACTTTCATCTAATGAGTAGTACATTAAATTAAGCCTTGGGCACTTGAAATTGGCTTTACAGCATAAGAACACATAGATCTTCTCCCACAGACAGAATAGTTAATCCAAAACAATGTAAATCTAATCAAAGATTAAAAATCATGATACAAGACCTATTCCATGATTCAGTAATTATTCCCACTACTTTTTCACTTACAGTCCTAGCTGGCCTGTTCTTCAACTTGAAAAGAATGAATGGGAACTCACATGCATCACCACAAGCTTAATGCCGCTTAATGCAATGGCCCCGCCCACTGACCAATATTATGAGACTACTAACTCTACCCGATGAGCAACTGGTAAATATTTTGCTGTTATAGTTTTAATTAATATATTCTCCTCAATACCTCTTTCAACATCTACTGAGATGAAGAGATAGCATATACTTTATCTGACTATATAAGTTATCCCAATAGCTTAGACATTTCATGCAAGTTTTGCAGGCAATGTCTTACCCACATCTAATTTTTAACCAGAAGTACAAGTATGAACTTGCAGTGAAGACATTCTCCTTTGAGGAAGTTAGTTTGACATACTCTTTCAGAACATAAAAATATTTACAAAGTAGCTCACCAAAAAAAATTAGCATTGTCTTCCACAAAGCAAGACTCAGTACCTCTTTAAATTTCTGAAAACTACACGATAAACTGAAGGCCATCCATCCCTGACACTGCCAAGAAACAGATATTGACCCTCTCAACACCTACAATGTTAAAACAAGCCCACTGTCTTCTAGAAATTTTTAAGACACATTTTATTGAGGAAAACTTATTCTATTACTTGGAAACTAGCCCATATCAAATGAGATTCTCTTCAACAAAAAGGATGGTATCTATACAAATTTCAATTCAACAGGCACTACTATTAATTCTAACAAATACTCATTTCACTGTGGAGGCTTTAAAAATTTTTCTTTCCTGGGTGTTAGTCTTTAGCCTGTAGTTTATTGCCATAAGTTGCCATGGATTTGTGATGGAAGAAACTGCGCCTCTTCACTCTTAGTACCACAAAATGTCACTAGAGTGACAATTCCTGAATCTTCATACCAAGTTACCCACTATATCTTGGGTGACAGAAGCCACAACACACAAATTCAGCATAGCTATTGAAGTCTCCTTGCTACAGGAAGAAGGCAAACATGGAACCTCTTATAAATTCCACCAGCAAGAGGGGGTAGTTGCCACTGTCCTTGTCAGATGTCATGTTGCTGGAGGAAGACACTCCTTTCCTAGACCTCTTGGCTACCTAGAGAGTTTTCTAAGATCAACTGAGTAAACAGAGAATGGAGTTTGTATAAATTGCAAAAGGCATAACCATTATCACACATCATGTGTCATAGTGGGAAGTTAGTTTTCCATCTATTAACAACCAGAAAATCTTGATTTAAAAATTAATAATAAGGGTCATCACGATTGATTAAGCTTCATCCTAGCACCGGATGCTCTGGCCAACCAGAAACTTTATGGCCATTCTCAATGGTAAAGCAATTGGTCTGTGCCAATTATGGTGGAATTAAGGATAGATATAGGACTGAAGTTATGAGTAAACATGTGATTAATGAAGTAGAATATTAATGAAACAATATATATATAGGTGTTAAGTATGAGAATAGTGACAATGAAAGTACTTCAAAATTGCTGTAGGTTTGGCTTTTTTTTTCACAGAAATATGGTGGATAAATGTTTCAAAAAGCTAAAGAAAGGAGAAAGGAAAAATGTAGACTGAAGAAATAAAAGAAATTCTTGTCAATACTTTCATTTTGTTATAAACCTGGTTTGTAAACCAGTTGACTATAATGAAAAAATTTTAGAAAGTTGGGAACATTTAAATATGGAATGGGATTTAAATGATACCACTTAAAAATGTTTTGCATGTAATAATAGCATCACTTTTAGATAGGAAATATATTTAGAAGATACATAAGTAGAGTGAAGTTTTATGATATGTACAATGTGCAGAAAATGTGAAATGGCTCAGCAATGTAATTACATGAGTAAATAAAGGATACAGATACATAGATATAAATGAACAGAAGTATATATAACAAAAATATACTTAAACTACATGGTAAATTAAAAATCATGATCATTCTATTTCTTCTTTATCTTTTTTGGCTTTTTAAAAATTCTTAAAATACAATATTGAAAGGGAATATGAGAGGAGGTAAACATATTCAATGATTGATTGAAAATTAAAACACATAATAGAAACTAGTACACTTGAATAATTTTATATTGACTAAAAGTGGGATATTTTAGATTAAAAACTTTGTTTCATTTTTTTGTAGTTATGTTTTTCTTTTCACTTTTTAATTGCTAGGTCAATTCTGATAGGTATTCTTATAGGTGATAGTTACATTGTTACTTGCTTTAGTTTTAGGTCTGTTGTGTCTTATATCTGTCTTTCCTCTATTTTCTTTTTCATATAAAGTGATTGTCTTCTGATATTTCTCAATTTAGTTCAAAGAAGTTCACTTGCTGCTTTGACCACAAGATGTCCCCTGCCACCATCTACTTGAGTGAATTGTACTGTAAACTTTTAGTAGCATTATGTTTATTAACACTGTATTTAAAGGTTTCTATATATTGATTTAACACAAAACCTAGAGAAATTTTCTTCTGAAATGAGATGAATTGATTAGAAAAGACTTGCCACTAAACAAACAAGCAAATAAAACAAATTTTAAATTTATTTATGGTGAAGTCTGCATGAACTTGATATAAGAAGTCTTACTAGGTATCCATATTATGTACCGCTATGAGTTGCTATGAAGAATAAGAAAAGTCCACTTTTCAGGAAATCCGTTATGTCAGCATTCTACAAAGTAAAAAATTCCAACTACTGTTTATTCTTATTTTTATGCTATTTTTATTATTTTTAAAATTTAAATTCAAATTAGTTAACATAGTGTAATAATGATTTCAGAAATAGGATTTAGTGATTCATCACTTACATATAACACCCAGGGTTCATTCAAACAAGTGCCCTCCTTAATGCCCATCACCCACATAGTCCATCTCCCCACCCAAATCCCTCCAGCAACCCTCAGTCTGTTCTCTATATTTAAGAGTCTCTTATGGTTTCTCTCTCTGTATCTCTTTCTATCTTATTTTTGCTTCCCTTCCCCATGTTCATGTTTTGTTTTTTAAATTCTGCAAATGAGGGAAATCATATTATATTCAATGCTATTTTTTATGTACTGAATGTTTATGCCCCCCCCCCCATTCATACGTTGAAACCCTAATGATAATGATGGTATTTGGAGGTAAGAAATAATTTGGGAAATAATTAGATTTATGTGAGGTAATGAATTTGGAGCAATGATGATGGGTTTAGTGAGCTTATAAGGAGAGGAAGAGACACCAAACCTTCCTCTCTTTGTCCTGATGATATGGTGAAAGGAGGCATAAGCTACCTAGTTCATATTACTTGGTTATCACAGCCTAAACAGACGAAAACAGCGTTCTATCTCCCAGGAAAACACAAATATTTCTCAAAGGCTTTCTCATCAGCTAATAACATACCATAGATTACCAAACATTTTAGCATTAAAAATAAATAAATAAAATCAGAGTCCTAGGAAACAAATCAGGAAACTATTCAAACATATAATGTTAAGATACTGTATCTTGAAACTCACCCTTCTTTATTCTTTTTGTGCTACAGGTATGGAGACTCTTCCATGTCTCTTTCCTTTGTCATTGAGTTACCACTTTAGTTCTTCCAGGAGAAATACCCAGGGGCCCGGTTGCATGCCACAGGAGGAATATTCACATGCTCCTTTACATTCTCATTGTCATTTCACCAATGACCATATCAATGGATTTCAATCAGAACTGATTCTGCACTGCTATAACCAGTCCCTTGAAAAACTTCATCAGAGGCACCAACACCAGGTGGTGGGGACCCTAGTCCCAAGATTTGAATTCCAACACTTATAGATCTAGCTAGTTCCCGTGGCACTACAAAAAGCCCTCCATCAAACAGAGTGACACAGGGGCTGGAGGTCAGATATCTTATGCGTGCATCGAAAATATCTTCTGTAGCTTCAACTGACCTCAAAGGGGATCAAGAAGATATGAAGCAACACAACCACATTTTCTATAGTCCATTCCTTCAAATCTGCCTATGCTTTACAATGAATTGTTTCTATTATGGATGCTTTTATGTTAAAAGTGAAACATAATATCTAAATGATGTGACATAAGAAGTGGAAGAAGCTATGGTCTCTGCTGTAACAACTACTCCCAAGGCTGTAGGCAAGATCCATCTCCTTCACTAGTAACCCTCACTTTGGGCTAGCACTTCAACTGGTTGGTTTTCTTTTTGAGTAGAGGGGTGTAGACATGGATTTCTGATGGCTCTGACCACCTACTTACATAGCCCTTGTCAGGCCATGGTCACTACATCTTCCAGCTGAGTGTTGTCACAGTATGGAAACACCCACAGGTACCTCAGTGAATTCTATTAGTTCCAGACTTACTCTTTTCTGTCCTCATTAATATAGCAACTTCTCTACCACCTCACTATACTCCAGGAAGTTTGCCCACCAGTATAGCAATGTCTTTGCTTGTTACTTGCTGAGCCATCATCATTAAGAGCCCACATGAACTGACAGCATTCAGAACCTTAATTCATGGAAATTATTCCCTTTCTCTACCTCTTGGGGACTAGGGTAATCAGTTCCTTATAGACCGGAAAGGATGGGAAACAAATTCTTCAACTGGTTACTAAGAATGTCAACTCTACTATCGTATCTTGATTTCTGGATGCAAGTCTCAGCAAGATATAATTATCACTGGTTTAACATCTGTACCATATCATGTCTTACATATGATTCCAACAATATATGTTTCATATCCTATCTGGTAAGTTAGCTGAACTTTTAAGAGGACGTCTCAATGTTCTGCTTAACACTGGCACTAGCGTCTGTTTGTCAGTGCTCTGCCTTCTGGTTCTGAGTCTCAGCTCTTCAGGGTCTTTTCAAATATAACCATCCTAACTTCATCCATTTGTTCCTTTTAACTCCATTGGGAGCAGCTGTTTCCTGCAGTTATTGTCTCTCTTGCCAGAGTCCAGCTCCAGCAGGTCCAGGGCTCCCTGAAAGATGGATGGTGTCGGCAAAAGGGAGCGAGAGAGCCTCAACTTCTTTCTGCTCACCAGGCAGGCACCTCTGCACTGACCAGAGAGTCAGCTTTGTTTATTGAAAAATGTATGGGGTACAAAACAGAAGTGGCAATTGCCTTAGACAATGATTATAATAAATTCTTTGGTATGTAAAAATGTCCCAGAACATAGATTGGTGGAAGATTCAAGCATAACCTTTACCAATAGAGATTGAGGCAGGTGACTAGATGCTTATCACATGGGGAAGGAAGGGATCTTTAGCATTCAAATACAAGGCAATGTCTTTTTTAGCATAGCAAAGGCAAGAGTTAGTTCTTTTGTGATCAGGGGTCAATAACCTGTCTTCCAGGGGAAGAAAAACAGGTTTTCTCAGGAAATGTAACATTTGCTCCTATAATCATAAAAGAAGAAACTCCTATAAAAGTTTTTTCACAAAGTATAATTCACATATTTTTAGCATAAGAAGGCAAGTCACTCCTGATACAGGTCAGTCAGGTGCCTTGGGGGTAGGTGCTCAAGCAGAAAGTGAGTGGGGGTTGAGTGAGTGTAGATGCTGGTCTCCGTCTGAATGTGGGAGGCCTTGCAAACCTGCCTCACTTCAGAAATGGCTCCCAGTACTCTCTGATATCTTAGTGCCAACTTTATATATATTTTTTCTCTCAGCCCTCTAATACCTGTTCAAAAAGTTTTTTACTTGAACTTTGTTAAAACAACTGGTATAATATTTGTTTTCCAGACTAAAGCCTGAAGAATGGGCTGGCAGGGGAGGGGAAGCTGAGGAAGAAAGAAATAATGTAAGAAGATTAATAGGCATATTAGGGCAATGTGTTAAATTGAATTCCAAGTAACCAAGAGTTTTCCTGAAATCTGTCAGAATGTGGTTCCTTGCTGTACATGGTCATTGGAGCAGCAGGAAGTGGGGGAAAAGAGAGAAAAAGAGAGAAAAATTCAACTCTTTTAGAAAGAGTCATTACTTTAGCAGGGCCAAAGGAGTAACACAGAAATAACTTGAGCACTCGCAATATTGAAAAGGAGTCAGCTAGATGACATACTCTGGAATAGATTCTATGGAAGTTCAAACTGTCTTTACTGGGAGTTACACCAGCCAGATGGGGTTGTAATCAAGTGGCAGAATTATCGCTGGTCCCAGTGATTGCAAGTTGCTACTGTAATTTAGTGACAAAGGACCAGAGATGTCACACATCCTGCAAAGCAGGAGACTCTCCAGTGGAAGGAGAAACTGTTTCTCCTCAAAAGGCAAAAGTTCTAGTGAGAAACACCATTTCAAACACTATTTTTAGTAATTTTCCTGTTGGATTTCTTTCCTAAGTCACTTCCTTGCATTTTATCTTACACACCATATGGCTCAGGTAATGTTTTAGTAAATGAAACATTTAACTAATGAATCTAAAACTGTCAGCTGAATAAATCTTAAGACTCTTGAATTTTCTAATATATAACTTTCAAAATCACATAAGTACTTTCTATTAATCTTACTGAGTTTGGAAAGGCACAGATATTCTCAAGATTCCAAAATTATTTATGTCAAAACAATAATAAATATATGCAGATTTTCTCAGTAAAATCAATCAGATTTGTAAATGTTTTGCTTTTAAAATAGTCTAAGAATTTGAATTCATTTCCTCACAAATTCCTGCTTATTTTTTTTCCTTTCTAAATATTTAGATGAGGTAGTCAGAACACATGTCTCTTGGCACAAAGAGATAAAAGACAAAAATGTAGTTTACCTGTGACAGGAAAAAAAATGGTGTTGAATCACAGCCACTACTCAGCAACAAGAATTCAAATATCCTGTGGTTTATATTTGTGAATATGAGGACTTTGTGAATGAGGAGTTGTGAATGTGAGGACTTTGCAAAAAATCTGAGATCAGTAAGTATATGGCACATGAGTAGAAAACTCAGAACAAACAATATCTAATTTTAAAATATGTGCCTATAGTGAATGCAGTCTAGAGAGGGTGAAGAAAATCTCTTATCCCAAACCTTGTCTGGGATGATGTGTGTGTGTGTGTGTGTGTGTGTGTGTGTGTGTGTATGTGTGAAGGAATTTATAACTTCTTCTGGAGAGTAGAAAGAATTACTATTAAAATGCTGAAGTTTTTTGTTATTATCATTTTAAAGAGATTAAGGTTTCATTCCAGGAAATAAGAATTGCCAATTTAGCTAACAGACCATCCATTCTTATAATCTTTAAGCAGCCATGTCTTCAATCTATCACATTTGTTGTTGTTGTGTATATCTTTTTTTATGTATAAATGTCTCTAGGAATAGTAGAAACCTTTACAATGGCTCTTTAAAGCGACTTTTGGCAATTTGCAATCACATTTTGACAAGTAAAATCAAAGTAAGTAATAAAGACAATTGAGAGCAGAAATAGCTCTTTCTTACTGAAATGCTAATAAAGTTCAAGAATGGAAGGTTACAGACCTCTGTGCAGCCACCCTGAAATTGCTTCCTTGGCTATTTTACAGGGAGGGAAGGATTCCCCCCTAGTGTTCTGGGAAATGGCCACACAGGACACCTAACACCAGAATGAGGTCAATAGCAATTTACTAATCACCATTACTGTTTACTCAGAACTCCAAGAGGATGACATAGCAATCCACACAAGGCCACAGAGGAGGTGCACTTAGGTATATAGTGAAGGGGCGGAAACTGTGGGAGGCAGGCTTTGTAGTGTCAGGGGAGTGAGTGACTTCTGGTCCCACAGGAGGATGTGACTGATTTGTCTGTAATTTCATGGAAGGGCAGGGAAACGGAACCTGCAATGAGAGCAGTACCAATGAAGCTCCAAAATGGAGAGAGGTGAATCCAGAGTGAAACAGACCCAATTCTGAGCTCAGGTTGTCCCACCTGGGTGTCTCTGAGGCCTTTGCTTGATTCCAAACACTCAAGATGGATTTAGAACGTTTTGAAAAAGGCCTTTCTAAGCCAGGGGTCCATGAAGTGCTGGGGTTTCTATTTGCCAGGGCCCAGGATGTTTAAAAGAGGAAAGTGACCTGGGACCTCATGAATCCTGACTTAAATCCACATAGAATAAATTGTAGAGTTCTCCTTTGTACATGAAGTTATTGAGTTATAAACTATTCAAAATCTCTTAGCCTGAAAAAACTGTCAGCTAATTAAATGCGATAATGAAATATGTGGGGCAGCGGGGGGCTCAGTCAGTTGAGTGTCCAACTCTTATTTTTTTTAATTTTTTAATGTTTATTCATTTTTTTAAAAATTGTTTTTAATGTTTTTAATTTATTTTTGAGAGACAGAGAGCCGGCGAGCAGGAGCAGGGGAGGGTCAGAGAGAGAGGGAGACACAGAATCTGAAGCAGCACTGTCAGCACAGAGCCCGACGCGGGGCTTGAACTCATGACCTGAGCCAAAGCCGGCCGCTTAACCGACTGAGCCACCCAGAAGCCCCTGTTTATTCATTTTTTAAGAAACAGATAGAGACATTGAGTGTCCGACTTCAGCTCAGATTATGATCTCATGGGTCGTGGGTTCGAGCCCCACGTAGGGCTCTGTGTTGACCACTAGCTCAGAGCCTGGAGCCTGCTTGGGATTCTGTGTCTCCTCTTTCTGCCCCTCCTCTGTTCAAGCTCTGGCTCTCAAAAATAAATAAAGGTAAAAATAAATAAATGAAGAAGGAAAGAAAGAAAGAAAGAGAGAAAGGAAGGAAGAAAGGAAGAAAGAAAGAAAGAAAGAAAAAATGGTAAGGGACTCCTGGGTGGCTCAGTTCGTTGAGCTTCCTACTTTGACTCAGGTCATGATCTCGGGGTTCGAGTCCTGTGTCGGGCTCTGTGCTGAGAGCCTGGAGTCAGCTTCAGATTCTGTTTCCTTCTCTTTCTGCCCCTCCTCTGTTCACGCTCTGTCTCTCAAAAATAAATAAATGTAAAAAACTTTTTTTTAAAAAGTAATGAAACAGAGACAAAGCATGATGATCGGGGATGAATAGAGAGAGAAGGAGACATAGAATCTGAAGCAGGCTCTAGGCTCTGAGCTGTCAACACAGAGCCCAAAGTGGGGCTCAAACTCACAAACTGCAAGATCATGATCTGAACCTAAGTCAGACTCTTAACTGACTGAGCTACACAGGCTCCCCAAGCATCCAACTGTTGATTTAGCTCAGGTCATGATCTCAGGGTACTTGAGTTCAAGGCCCACCTCAGGCTCTGTGATAACAGCATGGAGCCTGGATTTTCTGCTTCCCTCTCTCTCTCTCTGCTTTTCCTCCACTTGCACTCTCTCACACAAAAATAAGTAAATAAACATTTTATAAAAACAGAATATATATATATATATATATATATATATATTCAAGTGTGACAATGCCAATAATAGTTTTTAAAACAAAATTTTATAATTTATAGAAAAATAGTCCATTTAAAATATTACTTTAAAACGTCTCTAATGATTATTTATTTTTGAGAGAGAGAGAGAGACAAACAGAGGCAGAGCATGAGAGAGGGAGACATAGAATCTGAGCAGGCTCCAGGCTCTGAGCTGTCAGCACAGAGCAGGTCAGGGGCTTAGAATCACAAACCAGGAGATCATGACCTGAGCTGAAGTTTGACACTTAACCAATTGAGCCATTCAGATGCCCCTAAAATATTGCTTTTAAGAATATTATTGATCTACAATTTTAAATAGGTATGACCTGAATTTTAAGTGGTTTGTATAACAATGATATATTTAGAAGAATATATTTCCATTCTACCAAAAATATTTTCAAGTAAAATTAAAGATAAAAACATAAACTATTATAATATTCACAATTATTTAACCTTTAAAAAGTATTCTATGGTCTTTATATGCATTCATACTCTTTTTTTTAAACTTTTAATGTTTTGTTTATTTTTGAGAGAGCACAAGTGGGGGAGGGGCAGAGTGAGAGAGGGACACAGAATCTGAAGCAGGTTCCGGGCTCTGAGCTGTCAGCACAGAGCCCAATGAGAAGTTCCAACTTAGGAGCTGTGAGATGACCAACCAAATGAGCCACCCAGGCACCCCTATATACATTCATACTCTTAGAACTATTAAGTGGGAAAAATTCCATGATACTAAATAAATACTTAACTATTGCTATGGAAATATAAACCATTGCAAAACATAATGTCTGTAAAGTATCTAGGGGGCACCTGGGTGGTTCAGTCTGTTAAAAGTCCAGCTTCGGCTCACAGTTTGTGAGTTCAACTCCTGCATCAGGCTCTGTGCTGACAGCTAGCTCAGAGCCTGGAGCCTGCTTCGATTCTGTCTCCCTCTCTCTCTGACCCTCCCTTCCTCTCGTTGTCTCTCTCTGTCTCTCAAAAATAAATAAAAAACATTAAAAAATTTTTAAAGTATCTTGAAAGTAAGATAATAAGCAGAGAAACTTCTATTATACGTAATATTATTTTCTCCACCCCATTGATTGTCCTCAATATTCATTTTTATATTAGGTTCGATACATTTCTTTCCTCAATAGTTGGTTTTTTTGTTTTGTTTTGTTTTGTTTCATTTTGTTTTGTTTGCATCTCACATACAACTTAGTTTAGGATTCTATCTATTCCATCCTGCTCTTAGCCAGCCCTCATTCTTTGGGACAAATTTACCTCTGTTGTCAAAGCAGTCTTTCTAAAAACATAGGCCATGTTACTTCTCAAACTCTTTCATAAATCCTAATATCCTTCAAATGTGATGCCATTTATCAAAGACAGGTCCTTGGGGATCTGGCACATATTGAATCCTCTTGTCTCATTCTATTAATGTAGCATTCATCCATCCCTTCCTTTACCCATCCATCCATATTTATAAATCACCAGTTTTGGGACATGCACAATCATCAGGCCACGGATGATACAGCATGAGCAAGACCTATGTTTCTTGCTCTCGAGTGAATGATGTTTTAAGCAGTATCAATAGGTGGAATTAAAAACAAATAAAAAAGATAATTTTTGAAAGTGCTATAAATCTTAAAAACATAATAAAATGGTACAATTTGACTGCAGTAAGATTTGGTCAAAGCCAAAGATCTCATCTTTTGACCTTTTAAATAATTTGCAATTATCTGTTTTATTTCAAAATATGTCTACAATGTCTTGGATACCAACACTGATGTAACCCAGAAATCCACATCCTGTCCCAGCAGGTGATGGGTCCAATATATGTCCTGTTGGTAGACAGGTAGACTGTTATTTTTCACAGTGAGGGGGAAAAAGAAAGGATAGGAAAGAAGAAATTAACTTCTATTTAGGAATTCAAATGATGAAAATTAAGGACTTTAACTCTAGAGGTCACTAGCTAATCAAGTTATAACTAGACAAAATACTAGAATGGTAACTCATTGTCCATGTGTATGATCAACACACTAAGTCTAAAATTCTAGGTGACTGCAATCCATACTAAAGAAATTGTCCCACTAAGCCTGATATTTCTTCTTACTAGGTTTCACACTCTTGAAATCAACTTCCATATAAGCCCTTCAGAATCATAATACTATAAATTAGTTTTGGGTTTGGACTTTCAGTATATAGGCTAACCCTTTCTAAAATAAATCTTGAATATCTATGTTCAAGATTATGTTGGAGTCAAATTAAGTTTGTGCTCATAGGAAGTTAGACATGATGGTGAGGGGGAGGAAAATCTGGAAGAGATACAGTAACTAATTTTGATAACACAGTTTTGAAAACAATTTATATAGTAAATGGAGGGCTGGTTTCCTCAGATGCGGTGAAGTAGGGCTATCTCCTTAGCCAAAGATGTTCAGAGGAATTTCAAGATTCATAATTCTCAGTCTCATTCACAGCTACACAATGGCACTCTCCTGTGATAGAAAGTTTCAATCTCTTCTTAAAAGTAGTCTGCTGTCAAGGAACTAAAAATACCGCCTTCTCTTTTAGAATTAAAACCCAATCTCTTAGTAATTATCTAAATCATCAATAATTTATAATTCAGGTTAGCAACTTTGAGTGACAGATTGGAGGCTATTAAGTGAAAAATAAAACCAATTTAATGAGTTGACAGAAGAGATCTTTAACAATGAAATAAATTGGCCATTAAAGCATATTTAAGAATATATCACATATAATAAAACACTGGTTTGTTGAATTTTAATATCACACACACACATAACAGAGAATTAAACTTAGATTTTTGCCTAGGTATTCATAAGAAACAACTAGCTTTTTCTTCAGGGTTGAATTTTGAAAATCCACTAAGCACCAGGTCCAATGTCAGTTTCATTTCTAGCCCTTTGTGTTTGTGACATCATCAATTACCCATTGACTGTGTAGAACACCATCCTATCTAATCAGCATACTAATGACAAATGATATTCTAATTTACAAATAAAATGTTACATCCAGGTTAAATTTAAGCAATTTTGTAGAAAAGGGCTGAAGTCATATTTTAAAATGTCATGCATCAATTGTTTGTAAGTTGTAGATATTATCAGAAGTAATATTGCAATAATAAATAACTTTAATGTACTTAATTATAAAACCAATTGTAAAATAATTTCAAATAGGTAAATTCATAGGAAATTTTATTTCACTTTCTGTACATTAAGGGTTATGTTAGAGCTAATTAGAACAACTATAAACAATTTATAAAAGTTTAAATAGTATTACAAACCAAAATAATAGTATCACGATTTTAATCTTTATAGACTTGTTTGGTATACTGGCATTTATAATGTTGTAATACTCAATAGCCAAAGCTACGTTTAATTTTTTAATGTTTATTCTTGAGAGAGACAGAGAGAAAGAAAGAGAGAGAGAGGGAATGGAAGAGGGTCAGAGAGAGAAGGAGACACAGAATCTGAACCAAGATCCAGACTCTGAGCTGTCTGCACAGAATCCAACATGACATGGGGCTTCAACTCAGGAACCATAAGATCATGTCCTGAGAGGGAGTCTGATTAACAGACTGCCCACCCAGGTGCCCCAGCCAAGACTACATTTAAAGTTTAGTTATTTAATTCCATTTAGAACATGGACCTTCAGGAAAATTTGGAAATTGTTCAAGTCTTGGAAAATTAAATAAAAATTTACTATCCTGAAACCCACAAAGGGAGAAATTTATAAAATCATTGTCAATAACATTCATAAAAAATCATTTTCAGTAATATTCACAAAAATTATCTTTCATCTAATCATTTTCAAGATGATCAAATACTTCAAGAAGAAAAAAATTCATTAAGAGAAATATAACATAACTAAAGTACAATGAAACTTAATAAAGCAGATTTTACAAGAGTTCTGTTTTAAGACACCTTACACATTTTACTTTATGGAAACTAACATTTATATAAATTTTGTCATAAAGACTTCTGGATCTATACCCTCTTTCAGACAGAAGAAAGGAATTTGGAGATACACATAAGAAATGTCTCCCATCATTCTTCAAGTTGCTTATAACAAAGTCACCAGTGCTGTCCCCGTACTCAGATCTAATAGTTGATTCTCAGACATTCTTTCATCCAACTTTCTGAAAATGTCCCTTAAGAGTCTATCTTGTCTTGAATCCACTGATTCCCTACAGAGTAGATGTTCTTTCTTCAATACTCATCTGGCCTTCTGAATGTCGTTTGCTTAAACTTATTTTGTTTTTCTTGCACTCATATCATGTATCCAATTTATTGACAAATTCTAAATTTAAAAAATGTATGGGCGTGTGGGTGGCTCAGTTGGTTAAGCAACCAACTTCAGCTCAGGTCATGATCTGGTTCATGAGCTAGAGCCTGGTGTTGGGCTCTATGCTGACAGCTCAGAATCCAGAACTTGCTTCAGAATCTGTGACTCCTCTCTCTGTCCCTCCCCTGTTTGTACTCTCTCTCTCTCTCTCTCTCTCTCTCTCTCTCCAAAAATAAATAAACAATAACAACAAAAAAGTCTGTCAAATCTTTTATGGTCTACTTGTGCCACTCTAGTCGACTCTGTCATCATTTTTTTCTGCAGTTGCATAATCAACAGCTACTAATATCTCCTCTTCAACTCTCCTCCTCAACACATTTTCCTCCAAATTACTCTCCCTTTTCTCTTAAAAGTTCCAAGAGCGTTATAGCCAGTCCCTAAATGTGTTCTAATTAGAAACCAGGGTGACAGGTTGCAGGTTTTCAAGTATGCAGATACACCTTTTCAAGGGAAATTCTGGGGGATGGGTGTTTGTGTCTGCTCCCTCCTTACTGAGCCCTGGATGGGTATCCTGGGGCCTGCTTCTTTGTTTTCCATCCGGTGGGATTTGTAAATGGAAGCTTGTCTATCAGAGCCAGGCTATCTGGGATGTGTCTGCCAACTTTACTTCCCTGGAGAGGATTCAAGCCTGACCCTAGATGTGTGCTAATTTAAAAGGCTGTGGGTCTCTGGCAGCAGATTTTAGAGAATGCAGATACCCCTTTTGGGGAAGGACTGGAAGGTGTTTTGCCTACTATGCTGTGCTGAGCCCTGGTAGCCATGAATAGCACTTGCATACCTTTTAAAATGGCTTCTGTGTTTTCTGTGATCTTGTGGGTCTCATGGATGAAATCTCACTGGCATTTAGAGCTAGATGTTTTGAAAGCTGCCCCTTGTGGGCTGGGGTGCTAAATATGGGATCAAAAACCTTCACTTTGCAGAGAGAACATGAAAGTTCAGTTCCCTAACAGCTTTATAGCGCAGTGTCAGGGATGGCATTTATGGGTTCATAGACACATCTTTTCCTACCCCTTTCAAAGTGTGTCTTTTCTCATTCATCCCATGATAGGAATCACTCACTAGTGTCTGGATTTCTTACAGAGAGAACTGCTCCTTGGACAGCTGCATGTTCAGTGCATCTGTGGGAGCAGAAGAGTTCAGGAGTCACCTATGTTGCCATCTTGGTCAATGTCCTCTATAATCTTAATAATACAGTCAACAGATTGATTAGATACCTTCTATCAAAATCCTGCAATGTTTTAGAAACTAGGAGTAAAAGCACAAACAAGCAAATAATAATAACTTTAAAAAAAAACCCTCTATAACATCTTTCAAGAGCCTACAACACAAGATTTCCCATTACCTCTAGACTCACACTGAACACAGTCCCAACACATTATTCTTCCCCCAGCCATAGCAGGGCTTATTGCCTAATTCATTCAAGTTCATGTTCAACAGAGAGATCTCAGACCAACTTTCAATGCACCATCTTTCACCATGATTTAACTTTTATTTGTTTGAATTTTATTTACCATTTATTTATTTTTGAGAGAGAGAGAGTGCGAGAGAGAGAGAGAGAGAGAGAGGGTGTCACATGTGAGTGGGGGAGGGACAGACAGAGAGAGGAAGACACAGAATCCAAAGCAGTCTCCAGGCTCTAGCTGTCAGCACAGAGTCTGAAATGGGCTTGAACCCATGGACCAAGAGATCATGACCTGAGCCGAAGTTGGACGCTCAACCAACTGAGCCACCAAGGCACCCCAATTTTTATTTAATATAGGTCTTCCTTATCTCGGACATAAACTCCATAAGAACACAGTCTTTGTTAAGTTCACTATTAGCCCCAACACACTCTGTATGGGTATCAAAGGGCTTTATAAGGCAAGATTGATCCAAATATTGATGTAACAATTTGATCAGTAACAAGAGTCACTAAACTGCTTTAAGCTGGAGGAAAACAAAAAATATATACATTTTAGCAAGGTCTCTTCTCCAAGTTTGGAGAAAAGAGACAAAAAAGAAAAATGACATAAAGTAACAGTGAAAATGTGTGTATAAAAGAGAGATAGACTTGAATGGTGAAAATAAAGTATGACTGACAAACCTTGATAGATAAATAATTACATGTAAGCCCCATGGAATAGCGTGGAAACTAATACAACTCTTGTGTCTGTTTCGTGTAAATGGATGGATGTTGATTTAAGACAGGTACTTTGGGGTGACACAGTTTTGCTAAAATAGATATTACATGTCTATGTAATTCCAGCAAATTGATGGGGAGTTTGCAATTAAACAAGCGAGAACAGTCAATAAATATTTGTTTTTCAACAAATTTGGTGGCAAAAGGCAATTATATATAATTTTATTTGTTTTAAAATAGAAGAGATTTAAACATGCACTTACTGTGAGGAAAATTTGCTAATAAAGAAAAAATTGCTAAAAAGAAAAGCAATTAAAGATGCAGGAAAAGGAAAGCTGGAGAGAGGAGAAGGAACAGAGGTTTGAGCACAGATGGTAGGATTAACCTCCAACAAGGCAGAGATACTCTTCCTCAGGGACAGAGAGGGAAGATCTGAAGTTGGCTTTCAGTAGAGATAAGACTGAAACTGTTAGGTCAGTGTGTCCAAAGATCTCATATTGGAGAGCCTGTTTTCTCTGACAGTGCCTTACACTGATAAATATATTTAGGAAAATTAGTCTTTATAAGATTAACAAGAACAAGTAATTTTAATTTCTTAGATAGTCTAAAAGACTGAATTTTCAGAATCTAATATTTACTTCAATTATCCGCATCTCACTTAGGTGATGAGCAATGGAGCAAAATTATTTATTATCAAATATTTTATGTGTGTATATATTTAGATGAAAGCATACAGTTAGTAGCAACCCCAACATCAGAAGTTATATTCTTATTATTTTTAAAATGATGAAGTCATTTTATTATTTTTAAATAAAGTTATTTATTATTTTTTAAATTCTATAATCATTCTAACTCCAATAAGAGCATCTATTTAAGTTTTCATCATGAAAAACGTTGACCTTGCAAAGGCAATAAAATATATGAAAAGTATTCATGTCAAAAATCACTTTGCCTACATTTTTCTGCAATTAAAAATCAGTTTAATCACTGCATAAACACAAATCGCCTATACTTCAGTCTTAAAAATCAATTTTTTTTCACAAGACAGATTAGTAAGTAATATAAATGACTTAGAAATAAGGCTTTTATTCACTATTCTTTAAAAATATTTCAGGTGCTGCATTTACTAAGTAGATGGTTTGAAACGTTTCCTTTTTTCAACTGCTCTTCTTATGGGCTTTTTTAGTTTGCTTTTGAAAGTAAGATGTTAAAAAAGTACTTTTTAAATTTTAGTTCACAAGCTCACTTTTCTGTCCTAAACTCTATGGTCTTATTCTTTAAATACTATACATAATTTCTGGCTAAAATGGACAGCTATTTTTTTCTTTTAATTAAAAAAATCCTAGGACACAGGCTTAAGACAAACAGGAAAAGTATGAGCTGAATATGTGTTTGTTGACAGCAAGGCTATATTTTGAGAGTATTTCTTTTTTTTTGCCTTAAAGGAGATCTTTATTAATCATATATAGTTCACAAATATTCTTTTAAAAAACAAAAACAAAGACAACTTTCTACATAAGTCCAATCCTCATAAGTCCACTTATTTGTCTAAATTACTTAACAATTTTATTTGCAGTTTCTCAATAAAAATGTAATTACACACGTCTCTTTGAGGTAGTCTATGTATTTATATATATATATATATATTTGGTACTATGTGGTATAAAATAGCATATAATACTCTCAAAAGGGATGATATGGAAAGCAGAATAACTGTTTCTGAAGTTCAGAAAAATGGGCCAGAGTTGTTAAGAACTCCAGAGTTTCCAGAACTGTTTTTTTAGACTAAATCATAAAAGCAGTAAGTAAGTGTGTGATTTGTGATTCCTTCTGATCCTCCACTGTTACTTGCCGGAATCCGGCTCCAGCAGGTCCAGGGTTCCCCTGAAGGATGAAAGCTGTCAGCGAGAGAGAGTGAGAGAGCCCCGAGTTTCTTTCTGATCACCAGGCAGGCATCTCTGCCCTTCTGGCAGGCATCTCTGCCCTGTCTGATTCTCAAGCTTTATTTATGGTGAAAGATACAAGGACCAGAAAGAACAGTAAATGATTTTTCATAGATAATTTTTACAATTTACCAGGACATGGGTTCTGCAGAAGTTATAATTCTAGTAGTAATGATTGTCATACAAAACTTAGCTACAGGCACTCATGTTGTTATAGGTATTTTTTACAAAACCTCGGGTCTAGCCTTAAGGAAGTGACCTTTGACCAAGAGGCAAATAGCATTGTTAATAAAGGTCAGTGTTTTTTTTTTATGAGTAAGTGTCATTAGGCTGTTTATAACTCTAAGAGGAAGTTCCCAGAAAAACATTTCTCAGGAAACATGCCTGCTCTCACAGTACCAAAGATGGTTGATATGTTTTATTGCAGTAGTGACTTTTACAAAGGCGTCCAGGCCCAGAAGGCAGTCAGTTATCAGTTAATTTCTTAGGGAAAATTATATGTTGCATTAGGGTATATCTAATCTACTCATCTTTTCCCTGACCAGGTGCAATCACATCTCAGGGACAGGACAGGGGGACAGGCCACCCCTGACACTAAACAACAAAGCACTCAGAGGTTTGGTGTCCAAGCAGAAATGAAGGTTTCAAGAGGGTAGATTTTGGGAGCAAGAGATTGCAAACTTGCCGTACCCTCACCAGGAATTTTCACTCTACTGGTGAGTTCAAATAGCTCCCAACAGTTACTGCACATGGATGCCCCTAATGTCACATCTAAGGACTGAGCGAGTCTCTTTTTATGCTTGCTTCTCTGGACATATTGAAATATAGAGACATAAGGGGGTTAGCTGAGAAAATCATATGAAGCCAAAGTCATTCTCAGTGCCAATATTTTTAAGAACCAAAAAGTGGCATTCTAAATGAGCATACATGGAAAACAAAAGGAACACCATTTTTATCCTGTCACCAAAACACCAGGAAGGATGAAAGGCTAAGTTAAAGATAAGCTTCCTTTTACTATTGGACAAATAAGAATATTCATGACTGGTGCACCTGAGTGGCTCAGTCTGGTAAGTGTCAGACTTCCACTCGGGTAAGGATTTCATGGTTTGGGAGTTTGAGCCTTGCTTTGGTCTCTCTGCTGTCAGTGGGGAGCCTGCTTTGGATCCTCTGTCTCTGCCCCTCCCTCTCTCTCATTCAAAAATAAATAAGCATTTTAAAGAAGGGATATTCATGGTTAAGATAGATGGATAGGTAAGTATTGAGAGAAAGAGAGAGAGAGATGGTTGATTGATAGGAGATAGAAAATCACTTTTTTTTTTGTATTGTTTTCTAGACATGCACTGCTTCAAATCTGGTAAATAAGTATATAAAATATCAAAATAATATATTGATCACCTTCATGATCAATATACAATTTGTAAAATATTTGTTTTTAAGGACAATTTTTAAATGTACCAACCTCATGGTATTCTGTAGAACACAATTTTTTGTGAATATTTTTTCTAACAGGAAGATTTTTGGAAAATGTGAATATGCTGTGCTATGCTATAATAAGTTTCAGATAACATTTTAGCACATTATACACTGCAGTGTGGCTCTTACAGAATCTTAGGTAGATATGGCATTTCTGCCTTTCCTATAAAGTCACAAGATATAAAAGTAATTGTTTCTGACATTGGCCACTGTGCAGTCTATTCATTATATGAATCTTTTAAGTATCTCTAGTTTTTGCATATATATATATATAAGGTAATAGAGCCCTTGGAATAGCTTTTAGAAAGTATCATTTGAACCCTATATCCCTTTTTAACGTTTTATTTATTTTTGAGAGAGAAACAGTGTGAACAGGGGAGGGTCAGAGAGTGAGCAAGACTCAGAATCAGAAGACAGGCTCCAGGATCTGAGCTAGCTGTAAGCACAGAGCCCGACACCAGGCTCAAACCCACAAACCGTGAGATTACTACCTGAGCCGAAGTTGGATGCTTAACCACCTGAGCCACCCAGGCACCCCAGGAAAGCTAATTTTAATGTCTAACCTAAAGTCTTCATACGTTAGCTGTGGCAACTGTAGCTTTCTCTCCTCTCTTCACTGCTTACTGTTGAGAGAACTGGTCATTCTTAAAGAACTCTCCTGCTCCCTCCTCGGGATCTTGAAGTCAGATTCAGGCAATGTCTCTTAACAAATACTGTTTTAAGCAGTGCTAGAAAATTAGGTTGAGTTTTTACAATATATTGCTTTGTCTGTGAGAGACACAGAAAACCTATTTGAGGTTTCCCACAAAGTGATACAACCTCAACCAGAATAACGAGTGTCATTGAGACAACCCCAAATACACCTCTTATATTAATAACTTGGTAGATTCAAGAAGTCAGGTTCACTGAACTTCTTGAGCCTGATACTGGTATCCAAGGAGGAGGCTATATTCTCTGTGCTTGCCACAGTAAACTAGAACTTTCACTTGATTTATGTGGTAGAGTGCTAGATTTTGCCAAAGTCAAAGGTCACTGTGTAAGGAACTATTTTACTTTTAATATATAACCTATTTCTCATAAATGAACATTAGCTACGCAATGTGATAGATATTGCTATGCATATGAGCTAATGTTACAATGAAAGCAATCCTCCTCATGAGAAATGTAGTAACACAAGTTGTCCAAATCCATGGCTAGCAATACCTCCCACTCCTGTCCCCATTCCTTCATCCCATGAGGACCTGAGCCTATCACATAAATATCTTGCCTGATTATATATTTGTAATAGTGCTTCTTAGGGGAGAGCAAAATTTTCTATTACATTAAAGTTATTTTCATTTCTTAAAGAGAAGGAAGTCTGTGTCTAAAGAGAACTTAGCCACATACAGAATGTTTTATGAAAAACAACTTATTGAGAACGAAAAGATGACTGCTGGTTTGTGATTTCTTTAAAGTTTACTCACATTTGTAGAGCCTGAAGGAGACTGTGTAAAGAAGATAAAATAAAAGCCTGGATGCCACACAAGATTAACTTGGCAATAGAGATAAGAGCATTTAATCAATGAAAACTAGCTTCGTGGAGCAGATCAGATCACAGTGACTGGAGGGCAGCATAAGAAGCCCATGAATGATTGCTATTTACCTTTTGAGAACAATGACGGTGATATTTTGCATTTTGATAGTTACTTTGATCAGAAGTTTCCAAACTCTTAGCATATTTTAACATATTAAACATTCTTAGATAGATATGACTTCAATCAGAATTTTATACAAAATGGGCTACTTGGATTTCTGTTGGAGAGAATGCAAGATGAGTGGAGATTAGAGATACTTTTGAAAACATCCCAGAGCTCAACCCTTGTGGAGTACAGGTTTATATTTTATGTAAAAGCCCATAGTTTCAAGATAATCAGAATCCTTGGCTAAGTATTAATTTTTATATTTCCAATGGGCAGAAATATAGAACTTTTATTATAAATGGAATATTGTATATTAATCAATGAAAATAAATATGTCACAAGTCTTCAGGAAGCAGATAAATAGTAAAATAGAAGAAAATAACAGAAATAGTAGTAAATAACTATAGTAAATAAGTTATTATATGATTTTAGTATAATGATTTATACAACTGTATGTGGAATAATTATATACTAATAGTTATTAGTTATCATGAGCACAGGTAGTTAGAGGAGATTCATTGGCATTATCCTACTTAAATAAAAAACATATTTCACACAGACAACTTGTAATTTCATACACATAATTAAAAATAAATATCCTCCTTCACTATAAACATAAGACGTACACCAAGACCTTATAAATTTATAAGAAAAAATTACCTGTAATGAGGTCCAAAACAATAAAAAAGGGAAAGAATGGTATGCTGAAAAGAAATATTTTATAATTCTGTTTTTCTACTAAATTGCTAGGTAAACAGATCAATAATAGATGATAGCTAGATAGAGATGATAGATAGATGATAGATAGATAGATAGATAGATAGATAGATAGACAGTAGACACTAGATAGGCGATGGATGGATAGATGATAGATAGATACATAGATAGATAGATACATAGATACTTTTTTTCATCCTTCCTTAGAGCTGTGATTTGGAACAAATGTGATATGTACTGTTTTCTGTCTCAGGCTGTGTATAATATTATGTTTAAGTTTTCTTAGCTAATCTCAGTGGGAGTGGATCATCTTTCTGTTCTGAGTTTCCTTTGTGTATAATATTTTTGGGCAAATGTGTATCCAAAAATTATATTATTCGCCTGGAGTTATTTGAACAGGTGCATTGAATTTATTAGCTAATTTGAACTGATATTAAGCACATTTTTAAATTATTATCACCTTTCTTATGATGAATAAGATGCATTTTCAGGAGAGTTTTCTAGAATAAATGAAAAATTAATAAGTAAATAATCCACTACGTAATTGTACTTTTGACTTAAATCTCATCAATGGTCTAATTAAAAGAGCTAAATTAACTATTCTATAACTTGTTGCCAATACAGCATCGATCATTATAAAGGGAATTTATTATTGGTGAAAAAACATTATGCAGATTTTAAAAACAAGGTGTAAAGGTGACCAAAACTGAAGAAACTGACCCTACCATTATTTAAGCAGTCTCAAAAAGTTGTGACTGTGTTTAATGTTTAATAAGTATCCAAAGCTTAACTATGATGTGCCGACTCTGCATATTGGTTTTCCATATTACAAGCCAAAGTCAACGACCTCAAGGAGGAAAATATATTGTCCATTTTGTAATATGATATTAACAAAGGGATTCCAGATGAGTCGCCAATAAAGCATTAAGCAAAAATCTATATAAAAGAGTTTCCAAGATACCCTTAGATATATTGCAGATATTATTAACACGTAACAGACATCCATACTCAATTCTCTTATTTTAACACAATCTGACTTTGTTTATGTTATGCTTTGGATTGTCATATGATTTAGGAGCTCCTCCAAAATATGTAGAATTGTTATTATTATGAACTGGTACATAAAGCAAGAATAGAAAAGACCCATATTTAAATATACCATGAAAACGACTCAGAATATATGCTTATTCCATTTTTGGTGTTGGAAACCAATGATTGCTCTAAGTCTTTGCCTCCAGTTGTTGTTCTATGTCAAGTCTATACTCAAATGACTAATGAGTGACTAAATGACTAATTAGTAACTAAAGAGTGACTACATAAGAAGAAAATAAAGTAAGATTCGTAGATCTGGATTTTAAATATTTTTCTTACTAACATGTTCTCTCTGTACAAGAAAAAAAGAAACAAGTATTTCTAATACACTTATCATTATATAGAAAGCTTAAAACATGCTCATTTAGACAGATTTTTAAAACATAAGATAAGCATGTTAAATTATTACATTTATGGGTTTAAGTAATGAAACAAATTGTAAAATTTTGTAAGCATTTTGAAAGGTATAGGATTCTTATTTATTTTATTAATCTTTTTAATGTTTGTTTATTATTGAGAAAGAGACAGAGACAGAGTATGAGTGGGGGAAGGGCAGAGAGAGAGGGAGACACAGAATCTAAAGCAGGCTCCAGGCTCTGAGCTGTGCACGCAGCTCAGAGCCAGATTCCGGACTCAAATTCACAAACCGTGAGGTCATGACCTGAGCAGAAGTTGGACGCTCAACAGACTGAGCCACCCAGGTGCCACTTCTTGTTTATTTTATTGATTAATATAAGAATGTATATAATCCAGATTTATCATGAGCCTTAATTTTACTGCTCTCTCTTGCGATGCATTGTGCCACACACACACACACACACACTCATATTAGTATATGATTAAATTTAATATGCCTATATGTTTGATGGTATTTTGCGACCAGATTGACAAAAATAATTAATTTTGTTGTAATTTGCAATTTGTCTAAAATAACTATATATGAGATTGATTCTAAAAAAGAAAAGAAAAGCATGTTGGGTTTAAAAGACAATGTGAAAATGTTATTAAATGTCTCAGATTTGAACAGTTTTATAAAAACAAAATGGAAGAGAATGGATCCCTTTATCTCAAAACATCTATTTTTATTCATATATGTAACACTTTCTTACATTTTAAGTTTTTGCTAAATAAAAATAATCTATATGTATTTTGACCATTCTTTGAGCATGGGTGGTCTGACCATGAGAAGTAACTTTTATCAAGTGCTTGTTTGATAATATAAAATCCAACTATTCTAGTTTTACTGGATATTCTTTATTTTTTTATCAGAACACCAAAAATGCCAGTGTATGTGATGATAAACTAAGTGATGAAAAAACTATTAATCCATATTTTTAAAAATCTTCATTACTAAAAATAGTTTTCACTGAATTCTTAATCTTACTATAATGAATGACAGACGTTAAATTATTTTTCAAAACAATATTTAGATTCACTTATCAAAATAAGACCACATAAAACCAAAATTGTATTTTATATTTTGCATAAAATTTATAAGATTTGGTATTCTCAAGACAAATGGAAAAAAAATCATAGTAAAAGAACTAAAACCAAACACAAAAAAGAAAAATTGACAAATGTTGTTATTAAAAATTTTATGATGGTAATATTCATTCAAAGGTATAAGACAGCCTTATAAAATAACTTTATATAATTTTGTATAATGGTGTATTAAATGCTATCAATATTACAAAAACACAAAGAAAAAATCATGGTTATAATTATATTGCCACATACTTTATAATTACATATCTGTAATTGATGCTTTTTATAAGCTGCAATGGTTGAACTACACCTGAAAAAGGGTCATACTCAGAATTCCAGGACTAATTGTAGGGTGCATTGAATTGCTGAACAGAATGTTATGCTCATAGAATAAATAAAATTTTGTGAAAATAATTTTAAAGTGCTAAAGCGATATTCTTAATTTTTACAATGTGATCCCAATAATATCAAAGTCCTGAAATTGAAAGGGAATGATGTAGGACTTCTGGATTAAAAATACACATATCGTGCTCTTTAAAATATATTGTCTAACTTTCTGTTGTAAATGTTTCTTGGGGCAATTAGGTGACTCAGTCAGTTAAGTGTCTGACTCTTGACTTTGGCTCAGGTCATGATCTCACGATCTGTGTGTTTGAGCCCCACGTCTGGCTCTGGTAATGCGGACCCTGCTTATGATCTTCTCTCTCCCTCTCTCTCTGCCCCTCCCCTTCCCATGCTCAGATGGGTACTATCTCTCTCTCTCTCTCAAAAATAAATAGATAAACTTTTAAGATAAATGTTTCTTTAGGAGAATGTGATCACAATGCCTACTGGAGCAATTTATTTGATCTCCTAAACAGTAATTGCTTGAAAAGTCTTAAAATATTATAGTAGTTTTAATCCAACTAACATATACTCCAAATTAGGTCTAGAGAAAGTTTTCTAAAACTGATATCTGATAATGTCATAAAACTATCAAAAAGCCTCTCATAATTACAAGGAAAAAATACTTAGATTAGTTGATATTAATTCCAAATAATACCAAGTATATCTGGTATATCTTTATTCTAGGCTTTAGCTATTCACCATATATACCCTTCACCCAAGTTATATCAGTTCAAACCTCTGTATTTGTTTCAAAGCTATTTAAACTAATCTCTTCTACTGGTTAACTCTTATTTATCTGCTTTTTAAAGGACAAGATCTATTTTCTCTGGGAAGTGTTTTGGATATTCTTTCTCTGCCTTAGTATCCTGTGTGTTACCTCTATTATCTAGCATAGTATCATATTACACTGCATTTTAAATTTTGACGTAAATAAGTGAGCTCTGTGAGCTCTGTATGATTTATATAGGCAAGTCAAGGGCAATATGTGGCTACTTATAAGGGCATTTCAGAATTTGCTTATATACTTAAAAACATGTTTAAAATAACTAAGTAGAATTATTGAAGACAAGTCAAAGTTTTTCTTTCACCTAGCGTTTTCTCCACATTGTTAATTGTTGCCTCTGTTAAAAGTAATACTTTTCCAATGTCGCTAGATTTAAAATGTAGGAAACATATTGGATAAATAATCATGATATAGGGGTGTCTTGGTGACTCAAAGTTAAGCACCAACTTTGGCTCAGGTCATGATCTCCCAGTTCCTGAGTTCAAACCCCATGTCAGGCTCTGTGCCAACAGCTCAGAGCCTGGAACCTGCTTCGAATCCTGTGTCTCCCTCTCTCTCTGCCCCTCCTTTGCTTGAGTTCTGTCTCTCTTTCTCTCTCTATCTCACAAAAATAAACTAAATATTAAAAAATTAAAAAGTAATAATCATGATATAAAATTAAGCATTAATAAATTTATTCAAAATATAAATTGCAGACTGTCTTGTCACACATGATATCCAGTGTTAAAAATTTAAGAATGCACTTTCATCTCATTTAAACCACAATGCATTAACTAAGTAAATAAAACCTAAAAACATTTTAGTTTTATTATCCCATATTTTTGTGTGTGGGGGGGGTATAAATAAACACAGGCATCTCTATACCTTTATACATTTAAATTTTCTTTCTGTACGAAGTTAAAAAGTCCACATGATGTAATTGTCAGATGTTTGTTATTTTTGAGGTTTTTTAATAGGTGTAGTATTTTTTAAATTACTAGTAAAATGACCTTAACATTTGGATAATCACTATTATTTTCTGTCTCCACATCTATCTACTGCAGAAGCCATTAATTTATGGATGGTTTATAGATTTTATGTATCTTCATGGAAATAACATTTTCACTTTAGTTCCATTACACAATTTTTACCTAATATAATAAATAAAATGCCTTATGTATTTGAAAGTATTCAATTTTCACTTCTCTTTTAAAAGCCTCTTTTTCTTCTGATCCATGAACAGGGAATGTTTTTCCATTTCTTGGTGTCTTCTTCAATCTCTTTCATAAGTTTTCTATAGTTTTCATCATATAGGTCTTTTACATCCTTGGTTAGGTTTACTCCTAGATATTTGATAGTTTTTCGTGCAATCGTGAATGGGATCCGTTTCTTGATTTCTCTTTCGGCTGCTTCATTTTTGGTGTATAGGAATGCAACTAATTTCTGTACATTTATTTTGTATCCTGAAACTTTACTGAATTCATTAATCAGTTCTAGAAGAGTTCTGGTGGAGTCAGTTGGGTTTTCCATGTAGAGTATCATGTCATCTGCGAAAAGTGAAAGTTTGACTTCTTCTTTGCTAATTCTGATGCCTTTTATTTCCTTTTGTTGTCTGATTGCTGATGCTAGGACTTCCAGCACTATGTTAAACAGCAGGGGTGAGAGTGGACACCCCTGTCGTGTTCCTGATCTCAGGGGGAAAGCTCTCAGTTTTTCCCCATTGAGGATAATATTGGCTGTGGGCTTTTCATAAACTGCTTTTATAATGTTTATGTAAGTTCCTTCTATTCCGACTTTCTCAAGGGTTTTTATTAAGAAACGGTGCTGTATTTTGTCAAATGCTTTTTCTGCATCTATCAACAGGATCATATGGTTTTTTTCCCCTTCTTTTGTTAATGTGATGGATCACATTGATGGATTCACAAATATTGAACCAGCACTGTAGCCCAGGAATAAATCCCACTTGATCATGATGGATAATTCTTTTTGTATGCTGTTGAATTCAATTTTCTAGTATCTTGTTCAGTATTTTTGCACCTGTATTCATTAAGGATATTGGTCTGTAGTTCTCTTCTTTTGCTGGGTCTCTGTCTGGTTTGGGTATCAAGGTGATGCTGGCTTCATAGAATGAGTTTGGATGTTTTCCTTCTATTTCTATTTTTTGGAATAGTTTGAGAAGAATGGGTATGAATTCTGCTTTAAATGTCTGGTAGAATTCCCCTGGGAAGCCATCTGGCCCTGGGCTCTTATTCGTTGGGAGATTTTTGATAATGGATTTGATTTCTTCACTGGTTATTGGTCTATTCATGCTTTCTATCTCTTCCCGTTTGAATTTTGGCAGTGGATGTGCATTTAGGAATTTGTCCATTTCTTCTGTGTTGTCCAGTTTGTTGGCCAAAGCAATCTACACATTCAATGCAATCCCCATCAAAATTGCACCAACATTCTTCTCAAAGCTAGAACAAACTATCCTCAAATTTGTATGGAACCACAAAAGACCCTGAATAGCCAAAGTTATATTGAAGAAGAAAACCAAAACGGGAGGCATCACAATCCCAGACTTTAGCCTCTCCTACAAAGCTGTCATCATCAAGACAGTATGGTATTGGCACAAAAACAGACACATAGACCAATGGACTAGAATAGAGAACCCAGAACTGGGCCCACAAATGTATGGCCGATTAATTTTTGACAAAGTAGGAAAGAGTATGCGATGGAAAAAAGACTGCCTCTTTAGCAGGTGGTGCTGGGAGAACTGGACAGCAACATGCATAAGAATGAAACTAGACCACTTTCTTATACCATACACAAAATTTAACTCAAAATGGCTGAAGGACTTGAATGTGAGACAGGAAACCATCAAAACCCTCAAGAAGAAAGTAGGGAAAAACCTCCTAGACCTCCACGGCAGCAATTTCCTACTCGACACATCCTCAAAGGCAGGGGAAATTAAAGCAAAACTGAACTCTTGGGACTTCATCAAGATAAAAAGCTTCTGCACTGCAAAGGAAACAATCAAGAAAACTAAGAGGCAACCAACAGAATGGGAAAAGATAGTTGCAAATGACATATCAGATAAAGGGCAAGTATCTAAAATCTACAAGGAACTCACCAAACTCCACACCCACAAAACAAATAACCCAGTGAAGATATGGGCAGAAGACATGAACAGACACTTCTCCAAAGAGGACATCCAGATGGCCCATAGGCACATGAAACGATGCTCAACATCACTCATCATCAGGGAAACACAAATCAAAATCACACTGAGATACCACCTCACACCAGTCAGAGTGGCTAAAATGAACAAATCAAGAGACTATAGATGCTGGCGAGGGTGTGGAGAGACGGGCACCCGCCTACACTGTTGGTGGAAATGTAAACTGGTGCAGCCAATCTGGAAAACAGTGTGAAGGTTCCTCAAAAAACTATCCACAGAACTCCCTTATGACCCAGCAATAGCACTGCTAGGTATTTACCCAAGGGATACAGAAGTGCTGATGCATAGGAGCACATGTACCCCAATGTTCATAGCAGCAATGTCAACAATAGCCAAAACATGGAAAAAGCCTAAATGTCCATCACCTGATGAGTGGATCCAGAAGAAGTGGTATATATACACAATGGAGTACTACATGGCAGTGAGAAAGAATGAAATCTGGCCATTTGTAGGAAAGTGGATGGACCTCGAGGGTGTCATGCTAAGCAAAATAAGTCAGGCAGAGAAGGACAGAAACCATATGTTTGCACTCATAGGTCTAACAGGAAAACAGGAGAAACCTAATGGAGGACCTGGGGGAGGGGAAGAGGGAAAGAGAGTTGGGGAGAGGGAGGGATGCAAAACTTGAGAGACTATTGAATGCTGAAAATGAACTGAGAGTTGAAGGGGAAGGGGGAGGGTGGGAAAAGGTGGTGGTGATGGTGGAGGGCACTAACGGGGAAGAGCACTGGGTGTTGTATGGAAACCAATTTGACAATAAACTATTTTAAAAAATTAAAAAAAAATAAAAACCTCTTTTTTTCTCCCCCTCTCTATATATACCCAAATAGTATATTAGTCAAGCTTCTTCAGAGAAACAGAAACAGCAGGTTGTATGTAATGGATTTAGAGAGAAAGTGAGAGATTTCTTTTAAGGAGTTGGCTCTGCAATTATAAAAGCCATGCCCAGAATTTGCAGGGCAGACCAGCAAGCTGGAGCCTCAGAGCCGCGTTAATGGTTCAGCTTGTGTCTGAAGACACCTTTAAGATCGAATTCTCTCTATGCATCTCCGTTCAAATTTCCTTTTTAAAATTAGGACAACATTTACATTAATTACCTCATTTTAACTTACCTTTTCAAAGACCCAGTCTCTAAATACAATCAATCTGAGATATTAAAGGTCAAGGCTATAGCATAGGAATTTTTGAAGGACACAATGTTGCCCATAACAGAGAGATAGAGATAGATAGGTACATATAGATATGGAGGTAAGTATAGAAACACAAATAGATATAAATTGAAATTTAATGTTATACTTACATAGTGCTAAATATATATTGAAATATATTGAAAACTTAACTGAATGAGATAAAAAAAATTTGAAGTGTTAATTTATAGTTCTGTGAAGAAATGTTTATTTCTAGAATCTGACAGTATTATGTATGTCTGTGCCTTCACATTTTGTATATACACTTAAAAACGGAGAAATCTTAAGCAAGTTGATGACTAATTTTCTTGAGTTTTATTCCCAAAATACAAAATTTTACACATAATTAAATATGCTGTATAATAATAGTTACAGGTTAAAATTTTAACATCTATTCTAATTTTGGGAAGATAAAAATTTTGAAATAATTTAATTTTCAAAATGATTTTTATAGACTCACTAGTATAATTCACCTATCCTATACACGTTGATCCTTAGAATTGCATTTACTTGGTACTTCACTTGCATCATAAATAAGTTTCTGGATGGATGAGAGGTACCCTTTCCATGCAGTGAAAAGTGGAGAAAGAAAAGTTGTCATGGCACTGGTCATTTACCACACGTCAAATTTGGAAAATTAATATGGCATTGTAGTTATGAATCTGGCATTGATTGATTTAAAACTACCTTATACTTATATTTTTAGAGGGTATTCACATATAAACAATATGGAGACTACTATTATGAAGAATAAAATAATGATGTGTGTGCCTATATGGATAATCTACTAATATTAGCATCAAGGCAAAAGGAATTAGTTAGCTTGTATCATATGTATATAATATACCAGACCAGTGTATGATTTACATGAGTGATCTTCCTCAATCCTCACAGGGATCTTAAAGATATTGAAAGTTAACCAGTAGTTAAATAACTTGTTCAAGATCACAAAATTATTGAGTGACAAAATAGGAATTTGAATAAGATACACTTAATTTTGAAACCAAAGTTATTTCCACCAATACTACTTCTCTGGAAATAATTTGGCTTTGGGTTGAGTGGAAAATGGATTTTTTACTATGATAAAATGTTTAATCTGTGATTAATATTTTCAGAATTTGAAATATACCATCATGACAATTAGGACTTTTAGACAATGGCCTGAGACTGGTTTAATTTCTAATTTATTTCGGCTATCTATCACAAAAGAGCATCTACTTCTACACAATGGATGACAAACAGTGACATTAGGCCATGCTTGAGAAACAATCTGTTGATCTAACCAAAAGAGATGTTGGGGGACAATTTCTTGTATAACACAATATATTTATGACATTTCTAACTGAACAAATATAAGCAATTCCTGTATTTTCAACATATTGATTAAAATGTGAACTTAATTCATGGAATAATAAATAAGACATGAAAACTCAAAAGTAATTTATTAGTAAAAATGGCTTAATAAACATAATAAAATGTTGAGGCCCAGTAGGCAAAAATAACCCTCAAACAATATTTGGCCTCCTGGGCCGCACATGTGGCTTCTGTTCATCCTATGATTTTCTCATTGCTTTGTAAAGAGACATGTACTTTTAGGCTTTGAATCAACTTTGTTCAGTCAGTGGCTCCAGCCCTCCCTTTGCTTTGCTTTCTAGCTCTTTGTTTGGTGTAGGGAGTTAACCCAAACCTCTGCCATAAAATTTGCTTATTAAAGGATAAGCATCCTGCCCATGCATCACTAATGAAGGGCCTTAAGGAATATAAATCTCTCCTCATAGAATTCTTCAGGCTCATCTTCTGCTTGTAGCCAGACTATTATTGGGGAATCCCTCCCTTGTAATGACTTGATTGTTTCCTTTTATCTACTACTGTCCTGATAAAAATGACCTTTTCAGGAGCATGTCTTTACTTCAAAAATCTTGAACTATGTAACCATTAAAGAAATGATTTAATCACCCATGGTATATAAGACCCTGGCCATCTAAGTAAAGTGTGGCTTTTCCACCATGCCCATTGTCTGTCTTGTCTGTCGTTGTCTGTCTTCTTTCATATAGATATGGCGCCGACACCAACCCCCTACTCGGGACCTTTCGACTGGGGTGCGTGGGCTGGTCCCCCGCAATAAAATGGGCAATGTCTCAGTGATTTAACAGGTTAAAAAAAAAAGAAAAACAATATATCCAAACACCTGATAAAAATTCCCTTCCAAAGCAGGACATATCTGAAATTGCCCTATAGAATCATTAACAATTTCCCAAATGGCAGATTTATTGATTAGGCAATTCAGAATCTAATTCTTATACACAGAGAGGGACTGGTTAGGAAAAGTTGCTAGTGTTGGAAATATTTCAAAGAAATATTAGTTTCTAATTGCCTTGGATTTTGTTTAAGAATTCTAAAAGGAGTCAGAAACTCTGATATTTTAATAACGCCTTTCTATATGTTATGAATTTTAATAAGGTCAGATTTTAAATCAAGATTTTGAATAAAAAATAGCCCCAACTGTGAACTCTAGACTCAAACCAAGAAATTTAAATTGTTTGCAAGAGACAAAGTTTATTGTATTTTACAGGTTTAGAAAAACCTTTATTATATCTTCCAATTTAAAATGTCAAGGCATTTTACTTCCTGAATGGAGAGGTACTATTGTAAACACCCAGAACTATTGTACACCAGTGATAGTTTTACCGTCATAATACAATTTAAATAACAGTTGTTTTCCACGTCCCCTTGCCAGAAAGCCCAAGAAACTTCATTCTGAAAATGACTATGTCAAACCATAAGAGTAAGAGAGAAAAGTAGACCATTTAAAAGCAAAAGCCATAGCAAATATATATACTTGGTATTGACAAGCTCTCAATAAAATCATAAGCTGTAAGTGTAGGTGTAAAATAATTTAAGTACAACCTGAATAAGTATGTCATTTAAAAGTTATGATTAATTTTTTTTAATCATAATTTGGTTACTGATTTAGCAAGCATCTACAAAATAGATAATCCCTATGCAACAAAATTGGAATAAGATAACAAAAATTAGGCCCCTCCTCAACTACTCTTTTCATTTGGGGCACTTTGAGAAACCTTATCATGTCTTTGATTTCTCTCTTTTAAATGTAACTATCCTGCTGTTATCTTAATTAAGTCTGCCATAGGCAAGGATCTGGTTTTCCACACCTGTGGAGAAAATTGTCATGGCATTTTAATGACTTAATAGAGCTTGAGGAAATGGAGACTAGTGTGAAAGTGAGTAATGATTAGTTCAATTTAATGCCAAAGCTGTCAATTTCCAATTAAGAGATGTGTTTTTTTCCCCAACAATTTAGTACCACGAATTGAGTCTTTCGATACTGTTAATCCATGTTTTGCCACCTGTAGAAGTAAATCAAGTGGCTCTCAGTAATCTCTTCCATGATAGAGAATTACTGAAATTAGGCACAGATGGATATCAAGTTTAAAATCAAATAAATTATTTTCAGTTATAGAAATATCTGACAAAAAATTCCCCAAGAGTTATCTTTGGTAACGTGCCCTATTTATGGTTAAGTTGAATGCTGAGGATGTCAGAGTATGTAGTTGTAAGTATTGAATGTTTTATTAGACAGAAATTATGATATGGCTTATGTGAATAGAATTAAAAAAAGAAAAAATAAGAGAATTATAGTGTCCAGTGACAAGAAAACTTTAGCAATAAAAGACAAAAGTAAATATAAAATTACTCTCCCAATAAAACATCAATCTATTGCTTTCTGTGTAGACATGGGATAGAAATATGGAAGAAATGTTAGAGTAAATCTGAAAAGAATGTATCAAAAACAAAAAGGATAAATTTTAATTTATATTTACAACTAAAGAAGCAGTATTATCTTTGCTCTACTTAGTAGTAATAAGTACTACTTGTGAATACTATGTAGTAACGAACATTTTTTAAATAAAAAAACACATCAGTGATATGAAGGGAATAACTTACTTGATGCTGTGATGTTAAAAAGTAACATTTTAAAATGTATAATCATAATTTTTAAAAATCAAAGATTTCCATATAACAAGTAAACTTAGTACCTTTACTGATGATCTTACTGGAAAACTGAGAGAAAAAAAAGAAAGATAAAAATATTTTTAAATCCTTTAAATGCAATTAATGAAATGGCAAAATATTAAAAAATATTTACATATCAAAACTACTAAAATTAAAAGTTCCATATCTGACTTTTTTGTTAAAGGTATTTGCAAATGGAGTGGATTTGAGCTTCATTTTTCTTGGTCTAGAGGAACACAATGGCAGTTGGTAGAACCCTGTATTTGCCAAGATGGAAAATTCAATTGGACATAATCCATAAAAAGCTAGAAGCCAAAGTTTGTAACAGTTCAGCATATGAATTTATCATACCAGAGAATTGCACAAAAAAAAAAAAAAAAAAACTCTGGTCCACAATTCTGGTAGTTAGTGATAATAAAATAATATCTTCTTGATACTTTACAACCAAGTATTTTAAATGTAATATTTATAAGACTAGTTTACATCTAAATTTGAACTTACTCTTTTAAAATCAGAAAGAGTATTAATATCTACAGAATGAGGTCATGATTTGCACATTACAACTCTGCACTGTTTGAGTGAGGAATCTCCACCCCAATGGAATAACTAACATCAAATTAGAGAAAATACATCAGAAATGGAAAAAATAAGTAACAATGAGACTTCAATATATTGGTATTTATTAAACACTACTTGAATGTTTTCGTAGTGATTGTTTTAGTACTTCCTGACAGCCTCATTAACCCATTTATTTTTTTTAAAATGAGTCTTTACATGTAATATCAATCCACTTGAAAAAAAATCTCAAGTAAAGGTTTCTTTTATAACAAGAGAAATTCATATTAACGACTCCAGAATACTGTCGTAATTCACAGCTCTTTGCAATTATATTTGTGGGGTTTTTTTGGGGGGGGGGAGTAAAACAGTTTCATGTATTGATTTACCTTCTGTTGTTTTTTAAATGAAGTTTGTCTTTGCCTACATTTCTTACCAGAGTCTTCCCAATCTCGTCTTGGTAAAAAAAAAAAAAAAAAAAAAAAAATATATATATATATATATATATATATATATATATATATATATATACACACACACACACACACACACACACACACACATATATACATACATATACACACACATATATGGCATGCAGATAGTGATGCTTATAATTATAAAAATTCAAATCAATCAATAAGTAATGTGCTAACGGGAAATACACGTTCACAGCTCCTGATTTCCTTCCATGAAAAGAAACCTTCCATAAGCCTAATGTGAGCCCCCTGCGCTTCTTTTGGGAGTACACAGACGGAATTTATCAGTAAACCTGGAAACACAGGCTTGGTTTATATGCAATTAGCATGTGTTCTCCTTTACTCTTCCATTCTTCTACCCCGTTTCCACAAGGCGTTAGTCTAAGTAGAGTACATTCTAGGATGAGGCCTATCTGCCAATTCTGGGATCACTTAGTTGACCCATTTGATTCCGCATGAAGCCACACTCTAAAATGGATGTGTGGATTTCCATCAGCTATTTACTTGCTTTTTTGGTTATTGAGAAACCAGGTGCAGAGGAAGAATTCTATAATTAAAGGACCCTCCAGCGACTACAAACATTATTAGCACTGAAAAAATATTAAAACAGTGTTAAATTGAATTTATTATACTAAATTGAATTTGTTATATTCTATGTGTACACTTAGCTATACCTAAGATAGATTGCCCACCAAATTGTCAATATACATATTACAATGTGTTTTAATCAATACTTTTTAAATCTGTGTGATTTGTTTTGTAGGCATGTTGAAATTATTGATCATATATTTAATTAGATAATGTCAGTATTTTTTTCCAGCTTAAGAAAAACTTCAGTTTAAATAAGTCATATGATGGGGCACCTGGGTGACTCAGTCGGTTAGGCATCTGACTCGATTTTGGCTCATCATCTCATAATTTGTGAGTCTGAGCCCCGTGTTAGGCTCTGTGCTGACAGCATAGAGCTCGCTTGGGATTCTTTTTCTTTCCCTGCTTGCGCGCTCTCTCTCTCAAAATAAACAAACACACATGCCAAAAATAGTAATTCACATGATAACTTCAAATAATGAAAGTAAGCTAGTGTATTTTTGTAACTCAAATCTTCTAAAAACATTTACAAAGCTACTGTTGAGAATGCAATTATTGAAAATATTACCAGAATATAGACACTTAGAAATAAGGAATAATAGGTATAAAGTTTTCTACACTTTGTAAAGATTTAATTATTTTGTTGCTGTTAGTTTGACTGACTTAGTTGTTTATTTCATCTTTTATAAAACGTGTATTTTGTAGGTCACAAAGCATTAATTAGAAATTAAAAGAAGACAAGATGTGTTTTCATCTATTACAGGTCACATTTAAGATCTGAATTAAGGGCGCCTGGGTGGTTCAGTCAGTTAAGCCTCCGACTTCGGCTCAGGTCAGATCTCACGCTCATGGGTTTGAGCCCCGCGTCAGGCTCTGTGCTGACAGCTAGCTCAGAGCCTGGAGCCTGCTTCTAGTTCTGTGTCTCCTTCTCTCTCTGCCCCTCCCCCTCTCATGCTCTGTCTCTCTCTGTATCACAAATAAAATAAAACATTAAGAAAAAAAAAGATCTGAATTAAGAGTACTTTTGAAAATAGGTGTAGCCTGTTGGGAGCAGAAACTTTGTACTAGGGACATTTGGAACACTTCCTGTACATTTGCTTTCTTTATAATTTGGGCCAAGTACTCCATCCTCATTATCTCATGTTTCCTCTTACATGAAATGGGAATAATAACTCTTAACTAATAGTGATGCTAAGGATTACATACATGGAACTCAAATAATATAATACATTTATTTTTTATATGTTCTTGTATGTCTCCCTGTATGACATGATACTTTCATTTTTTCTGAGGGAAGATTAAGACTATGGAAATATAAAAAGAAAAAAATACATAGATGAAACTAATCAGTCATCATATTCTGAGAAATGAGGCCTTCTTAGTCTGGAAAATATTTTTCTAGATTTCTTAACTGTAGAGCAAAGATAGTGCAGAATAGGGCATACAGAAAATGCATCCAGTCTAATGTGGGTGCAAAACGGCTTTCTGATGGAAAGTAGAAATACATATGAAATGAAGAGGCAAATGTCTAAGCTTCTCCTCTTTAATACTAGAAATCCCATTCAGTGATGATAAAACAATTAAAGGACTTCAATTTAAGGAAATCACATTTTATTTTGTATGTTTTTATCGGGTGAAGGCACAAATCATTTATTTCTGGTGAAAAGAATAACCCCTAAGTTAATTGCTATGTGAAATATTAGTCAGTTTCGCAACCAACAAAGTAATCTTATCATTCTCTTATTAAGTTGCTGATTAGTATGTAGCTCCCCAAATGCTTCAGCACAGGTTCTTTGATGTTAGAAATAAAGTGTCAAATGAAAATTTCCATCTAATATATTCCAAAGGACAGAACAGGAGAAACACAGATTCCAAAAACAAATCTTCACTCTATAAAAATACATTAAGCTTTATTTGAGGCAAATTAATTTATTTTGTGAAAAGAACAAAGGAGAGAATCGACTAAATCAAAAAGATTAAATGTTAATTCACTTGATACTTAAAAGGAAATTCTCTGCACCACATTTCTCTAGTGGTCTTATTAACACCACTTCAGGCCAAATACAATATACATGTATCATCAAAGAATTTACAAGAATATTCAGTTCTCTGATTTATCAACTGCATTTCTCACTGAATAATCATTTTTTTCATTCACATATGAATTAGCTGCAAGTTAAAGTTTATTTTATTCATTTTTTATTTCAATTAGTGTCCTGATAATTGTTACTTTGCTTGACTCTGACACATCTGCTATGGAAAAGGGTATGTAGCCCAAGGTTTTTACAGAGATGGTGATGGTATTTTCTGCACCTTTTGATTTCAATCATTATAATTATTAAATTTGTCAAAGTTGTTCACCAGTTGTATAAGGTTTGTTAAGTAAAAAGCAGTCAGTAGGCTTCCTACATTTCCCTTCTTCATTTTTTCTTCCCCAGGTAACTTTTTCCAAATCTGTCAGCTGAGTTTTTGGGATTGACTTCCATATCTCCAGAGACTGTGTTTGACTGATCCTTCAGGCATTTTCTGTTGACTTCCCTCCATGGAAGCTGAAGATTTAACTTTCTTTCCCTGAGCCCTAACACATAAACACACATTTCCCATTTACCATCCTCCAGAAATAAATACGTCATTCTATTGGCGAGGTCCATATTGAGTGTTTATATTATCATAAAGCGCACAGATTCTATTCACAAATGAGTCATACAGTAGACATGCTAACTTACTTGTATCCTACTGCATGTAGGCTTACTTGCTTGAAATACTGTGTTATTCTGTGATCTAAGAGACATATGGACCCCTGAAAAGGGCTAATATGACTGGGAAGACACATTGGGTTTTGGCTCAAGGATATAAAGTTTATCCAGTAAGATTGGATGGTTACAAGAATGGAGAAAAATGGGTTTTAAACATGACCATGTAAGGGATAATGGTTTACCTGACTCGTGTAATAGTAGAGGAATTGGAAAAAATACAAACATCCTCGATTATTTTTGAATTAGAACTGGCAATTTGGGTAATTAAGTGATGGAAGGTGAAGAAGAATTATAGGAATAATTACTATTTCTGTGGCATGAAAGGCTGAGACAAAAGAATATAACATAATAAAATTCATAAGACTAGAAAAGAAAAAAATTTGTTACAGATCATAAGTACATTGTCAAAACAATCTCACATATAAATGAAATCATTAAACTTGGGGAAATATTTGCTAGGAAAACACAAATAATTTTAATTAGCACAATAAAGTATTTTGAACATATGTTTTATTAAAATACATTTTAATAAAACATGACACAGAGAAACCACTCACAAAGAATTATGTTAATATACCTATTGAACAATATTACTTAAGCACTTAGTATATCAGTTTAGTATAATAATGAAACATTTTGCAGGACATTTGGGTGGCTCAGTTGGTTGAGTGTCCGACTTTGGCTCAGGTCATGATCTCACGGTCCATGTCCATTCATGAGGCTCTCAGTTTGAGCCCTGTGTCAGGCTCTGTGCTGACATTTAGGAGCCTGGAGTCTGCCTCAGATTCTGTCTCCCCATCTGTCTGCCTCTCCTCCACTTGCTCAGTTTCTCTCTCTCTTTCAAAAATAAAATCAGGGGCGCCTGGGTGACTCAGTTGGTTAAGCCTCTGACTTCGGCTCAGGTCAGATCTCATGTTTGTGGGTTCGAGCCCCACGTCAGGCTCTGTGCTGACAGTTAGCTCAGAGCCTGGAGCCTGCTTCTGGTTCTGTGTCTCCTTCTCTCTCTGCCCCTCCTCCTCTCATGCTCTGTCTCTCTCTGTATCAAAAAAATTAAAACATTAAAAAAAATAAAAAATAAAATTAAACATTAAAAGATAATGAATTATTTTGCTCTTGTAAAAAGGGTGAATTGTGAATGAGTGCTGTATAAATATTTGTTTCTAACAAAAGCAGATCACAAGAATAAGGTCTTTGCTACACTGCGCGTTTCTAACCACTAGGAAAGTAAAATAATAAATTAGAACGTACAATTCATTACAGTATTTAATACTTATAATACTTAAGTAAGTGGTCATTGTTGCACGTATTAACTATGATTGCTATAGTTATTGAATAATAAACTATTTTCTAAGTAGTAATTAGGTTGGAATTTGGAACATCTACCTCCTTACTGAAGAAATTAAAATGTTGACACTACTTTCAAAATAACAGAGAAATGAAGCTGTAACTTGTATTTCTTGTTATATTGAATTCTCTACCAATTTAACAGAAGAAATCAGGTAGTTTAGGATTACTTAAATAAACAGATTTGAATAAGTTTGACACAGTGAGAAAATAATTTTGAAAGCCTGTTTCTAGGTGGAACTGTGTGTGTGTGTGTGTGTGTGTGTGTGTGTGTGTGTGTGCTTTGCTTACAGTGACATGCTTCATTTATTTTCACTGCAATATAAAGAAGAAAAAGTTATTTAAACAACCTGTATTAGAACATGTCTTATTCTCCACTTTTTTCTTCATATATTCTTCATATAACCCTACTTTTGCCATTCACTTGTTTAGAGAATTCTGTAATTTTTTCTACCTCATTATTTAGACAAAAATTCAAGTCTTTTGAAAGGAATGATTAGAAATTATTTTCATGTACAATAGTAGTTATTGGTACCTTTTCATTATGGAGACCATATACTTATCTCTAGGATGTTAGATATTTTCAAACTAATATCAGATACTACTACAACATGAACCATACACACACACATAATTCAGAGGATAAAATTATGTTATTTATGTTTACCATCCATTTTGCTGTCTCATATATGTCATACTGAATCAAAATCAAAACAAAATTTAAAATGACAAAACAGAACATAATAATTTCCATGATTATACATTTATATTATATAAGATTATTTGTAGTTATATCCTGTCAATTCCCATTGATACATTGACATTTCAGTTTTTCAGATAATTGAGGAATGTTGAGTAAATTCTCAAAATAAGATAGTTTAGGGGCACCTGGGTGGCTCAGAGGTTAAGTGTCCAACTACAGCTCAGGTCACGATCTCACGGTTTGGGGTTAAAGCCCTGCATTGGGGCTCTGTGCTGGCAGCTAGCTCAGAGCCTGGAGCCTGTCTTCAGATTCTGCATCTCCGTCTCTCTCTGTACCTCTCCTGCTCCTGCTCTCTCTCTCTCTCCCTCTCTCAAAATTAAATAAAAAAACATTAAAAAATTAAAAAAATAATAAGATAGTTTATTATTCTCTCATAATGTAGAAGGTTATTTTCCCAAGGAATATTTTCTGTTTTGAGTTATATATCCTCTTTATAATCACATGTTGATTTCACTTCAATTAAGAATTTTAATTAAATCATTTGAGGGGCTACTGGGTGGCTTAGTAGGTTAAGCATCTGACTCTTGATTTTGGCTCAGGTCATAATCCCAGGATTATTGAATTGAGCTCCAGGTCAGGATTCATGCTCGGTGTAGAGCCTACTTAAGATTCTCCCCCTCTCTCTCTCTCTCCCCCCGCCCCACATCTCCCATTTATGTGTGCATGCTCATTCTCTCTAAAATAAAAAATTGTTAAATTAAAACCTTTTTTGATATATAGGTATCCTACACCACTCTATCTTTCAGATGGAGTATGTTCTTTACATGTTTGTTATGCTGAATCCAAATTAATGTATAACTTCAGAAACAAGATAATAAGATTGTGTTTCTTATAATATGTTGGTTAAATATACATTATAACCAAAATTACATTGAATCTACTGTTAGTATACGATTACACCTGACACATACTATATATACATAAATATTTTATTATTTGAAAATCCACAGGACAAAAAAGGTTATAATAGTTCTATCTTTAAATTCCCAAAAAGGCCACAGTGTATTTTTAAAAGGTTAGACCTTTATTTAAAAAATACATATTTGTAGGAAAAATAGGATGAGTGAATATTTGTTAAACACCAATTTTTGAAACACATCTCTAAAACAAAAACAAATGTTCAAGTACATGAAGATAAGAAATGGCAACCACCTCATATGTAAATGAACACTATATTTTACACAGAATCATTTGAACAAAATTGAAAGATGACATGGGAATTTAACTACTAGATCACTTTTAATGTTTAACATGATGTAGATATCAAAGGATTAGAGTTTTGAAAGGTTTTGTTATCTGCAGCCATGTTGGTAGGATTTAAAGATATGGATTGTTCTTGCCACATGTCAGAGTAAATGAGAAGAGCCTAGAAAAAATGATTCATGTTACTATTTCATGATCACAAACCTGGATAGAGCTGTCTGTGCTTAAGGAGGAATAAACCAAGGACATGAATCAACGTACAAAAAGGAAGCATGCTAACTATATAGTTGGTCAGAAGAGCAGACTACTAGACATAGCAGAAGTGTATGCTTCGAAAGAAGACATTCTGGGGAAAAGTACTTCTAGGTTTCAAGGAAATAGAAGTAAATACTGGAAGTATTGTGAAAGAAAGAAAGTTTCATGTTGTGTTCTAGAAGTAGAAACTGTCAAGAAGCACTTTTAATTTGACTCAGTTCTGTTGTAAATGCTACAGTAAAGAAACTGAATTGTCTCAAATACCGAATATTGTACTGAGTTTTTAGTAATAATAGCAATAAGAAATTTATCAAATTTAGTTAATATTTATTTAAATAATGATTATAATTGTTTGCTTCAAGAGTAGAATTTTGTGATTCACCACTTACATATAACATTCAGTGTTCATCACAAAATAGCCATCCCCCATTTAGCCCATTTCTTGACCACCCCGCTCCAGGAACTCCAGTATTTTCTCTATGGTTAAGAATCTCTTTTGGTTCTTTTGCCTCCTTCCTTTCCCTCTTTCTCCTATGTTTGTCTCTTTCTTTCCCTAAATTCCACATATGAGCGAAATCATATGACATTGTAGCTCCACTGCATCATTCCAATGGCAAGACTGAATTCTTTTTTGATGGCTGAGTAATATTCCACCTGTGTGTGTGTGTGTGTGTGTGTGTGTGTGTGTGTGTGCATGACTGTGCGCATGCACGCATGTGCATGGGTATTAAGGCTCTTTTCATAATTTTGCTATTGTTCATATGCTGTTATAAACATCTGGGTGCATATGAACCTTTAAATCAGTATTTTTGTACTCTTTGGATAAGTACTTTGTAGGGCAATTGGTGGGTCATAGGGTTGTTCTAGTTTTAACTTTTTGAGCAACCTCCATACTGTTTTCCATAGTGGCTGCACCAGTTTGCATTCCCAACAACTGTGCAAAAAGTTCCCCTTTCTCTGCATCTTCATCAATATCTGTTATTTACTCTGTTGTTAATATTGGCCCTTCTGATATGTGTGAGGTGGTATCTTATCATGGCTTTGATTTGTATTTCTCTGATGATGAGTGATGTTGAGGATCTTTTCATGTGTCTGTTAGCCATCTGGCTGTCTTCTTTGGAAAAATATCTATTCATGTCTTCTGCCCATTTCTTCACTGGATTATTTGTTTCTAAGGGTGTTGAGTTTGAGAAGTTCTCTATAGATGTTGGATACTAACCATTTATCGCATATGTCATTTGCAAATATCTTCTTCCATTCTCTAGGTTGTCTTAGTTTTGTTGATTGTTTCCTTTGCTGCCCAGAAGCTTTCAATCTGAAGTTCCAATAGTTAATTTTTGCTTTTGTTTCCCATGCCTCTAGAAACATGCAACAGGAGGAGTTGCTGTGGCCAAAGTCAAAGGAGTTGCTGCCTGTGGTCTTCTCTAGGATTTTGATGGTTTCCTTTCTCACACTTGGGAATTTCACTCATTTTGCATTCGTTTTTGTATATAGTGTAAGACAGTGGTCCAGTTTCGTTCTTCTGCATGATGCTGTCCATGCAATTTTATCAATGCCATTTGTTAAAAAGACTCTTTTTTTCACTGCATATTCTTTCCTGCTTTGTCAAAGATTAGTCGACCATATATTTTGGGCCCATTTCTGGGTTTTCTATTCTGTTCTATTGATCTATGTGGTTTAGTGCCAGTACCATGATGTCTTGACGATTACAACTTTATAATATAGATGGAAGTCCAGGATCGTGATGCCTCTGGCTTTATTTTTCTTTTTCAAGATTGCTTTAATTGTTTGGGGTCTTTTGTAGCTCTGTATAAATTTAAGGTTGTTTGTTATAGCATGGTGAAAAATGCTGGTGGTATTTTGAGAGGGATTGCATTACATGTGTAGATTGGTTTGGGTAGAATAGACATTATAACAATGCAGTACAACCTTGGATTGTGAATAACCTGTTCTGTGAGTGTTCCACAAGACAAGCAAACATTTCTAATAAATTTTAACTTCATAAACAAACAATTTCCTGCAATGGGAGTAGTATGTGATGCTGAATGTCATGTGATCACAACTGAGGCAGTGTGTCCTCTCTCTCTCTCTCTCTCTCTCTCTCTCTCTCTCTCTCTCTCTCTCTCTCTCTCTCATTGTGGGATTGTGGGTGATCATCTCCCATACTCAGATGCTTGGTCTCAAGCTGTGGTGTTTTGGTGTTTGGCAGAAATCTGACTTATCAGAATGTTGGAAGGTACCCACAACTGACACTAGTGTATTTTTTATCACTTCAAAGCACCCATGGACAGTCCTTTGCTTTTTCATATAAGAATAAGCTTAGGAATGTTTTGTTTCATTCTAGGTCATTGGATAGGTTCCTTGATAAGTTGTACAAAAAGAAAAAAATTTCATTTGTCCAATAGATAGTAGTGAATTCATTAGTAACAGTGAAAGTCATCCTACATAATAACCCTCTTTGCTCATCTCCCTGACACCAGCCACAAAAGTTTTCAAAGGTGAGCACAGGTTAATTTGTTTATTTTTCTTTACATTTTGTATTTTATTTATTATTCTATATTGTATTACAATATTGTAATCATTTTATATGAATAATTTTGGATTATGGAACAAATCATCTGATTTTCCATTATTTCTTGTGGGGAAATTTGCTTTGATATACAAGTGTTTTGGAGTAGAAGCATGTTTCTGGAATGAATTATGCTGACAAATTAAGGTTTTTGTTTTCAATCGATGGACATGGGAAGATTTTTTCTTTTTATTTTTTTGTGTCCTTTTCATTTTCTTTAATAAGTGTTCTGCAATTTTTAGAGTACAGCTATTTTACCTCTTTGGCTAGGTTTATTCCTAGGTATTTTATGTTTTTTAAAAGGTTGCAGTTGTAAATGGGATCAATTCCTTGATTTCTTTTTTGCTGCTTCATTATTGGTATATAGAAATGCAACACGTTTGTGTACTTTATTTTCTTTTAGTTGAAATACAGTTGGCATACAATTACATTAATAATATCAGTTTCAGATGTGTATTGACTTTTTATTTGAGCAATAAAAAGAATGACTTGGGACAAATAAATAGAAAAAATAATTCAACAAGTTAAATTAAAATTCAGCTAATTCTAAAATAATTAACAATAGGTGGAATCAGTGCAATATTACCAATCGTGTTTTATGGCTTTCTACAATTACCTTAAATATGTTCAGAAATGATAGCATCCATACAAGATAGGGTAACATTTCATATTGGTAAAGATGGGCTATATCACAAAATTATTCGACATAATCCACTGCCAATTATAACTGAATGCCATGAATTCAATAAAACCTCTTTTGCTTTCAGAAAATACTTAATTATTCAAAAAGTTCCCATTTTAAACATTCAGTCTCACATGGAAAAATCTAAATCAATAGAAAAGAACTGTTCTTTCCACATGCCCCTCTTTCACGGAAAAGTTTTTTTGGAAGTTCCTCACACCCCAGCAGATAATTTTCAACTATTAACAATGCCTGTCAAAATCTACAGAGATATGCAAAATGCCTGTAGGTTACCCATAATATGAAAGTATAAAAGGTATATGTGTAATATGCTTTTAAATTAGGATAATAGTAATTTTTCACCATTGAGATATTTTTAAATGTGAAAAGATTGAATGTACTCAAAACAATATTTTAGGCCTTTTGTTACATTGACAAGAGCACAGAAATTCCTTCTTTGTAGATGACATTTCTAACTCTTGTTGTGAATTCTTGTTTCATAATGGTAGTTTAACAGGATGTCAGCTTTATCTTTTACTGATTTAATTCAAACCTTCAAGCACTTATTCTTTACATTTGTTTCTCTCTCTTTCTTTTTTTTTTTTTTTTTGGTATGACACTTTATGCTGCTATAGATAACATGTTTTGTATCTCCAAAGCAAAACAAAAGCATAAGTTGGAGAATCACTTATTACTACAAATACCCAATCCAATTAGACTCTATTTCTTTTTAACCTGAACATCTATAACAGTGAATTTCTCATTCAATTATATTATTCAATTTTATGAATCATAGATGTCTGGCTACCATTTACATAACTGTTTCAATATAAAAGTCCCTAGTGTGAAACCTGAATGGTCAGTTCCATCTACCAATTCACAAACACCTTCTCATAATATTTAAATTGTTCTTAAGCTGGAGATTTGACAATATCAATATACATGATTTAAGAAAAATAAAAGAACACTATGAAATAATAACATAATAATAGCAAACATCACACGCTTAAATGCAACACATATTTTAAATGCCTCATATGTATCATTTCAAATAATTTTCCAAAAATATTCATGCAATGCATATTATTTTTATTCTCTTCATAGATAGATGAGAAAACTTGCATGAGGCATTAGGGATTTCCTCAGCTGCACAGGTGGTTCTGCCCAAAGTGAGGTTTCCCTTCCCCTGGGTCCTCCAGGGACATTGCATAAAGAGGCTGTCGCACGAGAGCTGCCCACTTCCCGAGGGTGCCTGCTTGTCACTCAGGGCTTCCTGTGAACCAGGCTCAGGTTTTCTACCACAGGGAATCCCTAATGAAGCCACAAGTATAGCCTGAGAGAGATGAGTTAATATAGCAGAAGTAGGAGGCCCGGATATTTTTCCACTTTCTATTGCAAGTTATCTGTGCCTTCAAGGCCAGCTGGAACCCTATGTCTTATCTAGCACTTCCATTTCCTAATGAAGTATTGCTGTGCACACTCATATTTATGACTTGTTTCATCAGACAACATGCTGTTCATAAAAGTGACTTAACTTTCAGTCTCTGTTAGGGCTCAGATGCGAGTTAAGACCTGTTTTTCAGCTGTGATGCAGCCACCAGGGCTGCCATCGGCTCCCCACACAGATCTATCTACCACTGACACTTCAAGCATCATTAGATCGGCCGTATCCTAGGGCCAACTAGTAAGATATTTTACAGGCCAGCCCATCTATGCAGATCCTCCTCTCGTTCTGGGCCCCACTCAAAGCAAACAGCTTTTCAGGCCACTCAGTAAATGGAGCAGAATAAAGAATCCAAATGAGAACTATGTGGCCTCCCAAACCCAAAGATTTTGCATTAGGAGTGCAACAATTTTTCTTTGCTTTAAAAGAGGTATGTCTCAACATAGTCCATACCACTGGATCTCAACAAATTTTTTGGAGGCAAAAAGACCTTGAATTTTAATACAATTTGTTTTTCATCTTCTGCACACAAACGTCTTATGAATATGTCTGGAGGTGGTGACTACTTTCTGCTCACTAAATCAAATCAACGTAATACCATAAATGAACTGGGCAAGTGTGATGCCTCAAGGATGAGAAAGGTAATCAAGATCCCTAGGATGAAATTGTTAGATAGGGTTGAAGAGTTGATGTAACTCCAAGGGAGGACAGTCAGTATGTATCACCAGCTTTGCCACATGAAGAAGAACACTGCATCTTGTGGCAATTACTAATATATAAGGGGGGGGGGGCATATCACCAGATGAAATGCTACCTGTCCGTAGCTGGGGATGTGTTAATTTGCTCAAGCAACAAAATCAAACCTGTGCCACCAGCTGAATTTGAGAGTCTGAATAAGTTTACAGTAATCCACTGTTACTCTTTAAGATCCATTTCTTTTCTGCACAGACTAAATAGGCGAGTTAAGTAGGGATATGGTAGGAATCATCACCACTGCATTGTTCCAGTCTTTAATGCACTACAATCCGTCCAGAAAGGCAGTGCTGCTTTGGGTTAACCAGTTTTGTATATAGAGACTGTCCTGAGGGCTTCTATGTCTATTTCCTACCAAAACAGCCTTTCTTTCAGTCAGGGAACCAATGTGAGGATCTGGCGATAGCTGAGCATATATATTTCAGTTATGCATTCTGGAATTGGGAAAATAATCATGTGATGGGCCTGGGGATGTAAGATAAAACTCCATGAATCATTTGACTTTTGTAAGCCTTTAGTCTGACTGGTGGACTATAGCAATGTTTTGAGTCTTCTGAATTAGAGTCAGTTCAGAACTGTCATCCAGTAATCACTGAAAAATCTTATTATTCCATTTTCCCCAATGCACAGTCATCTCAAAAATGGCTGTGACTCCCTTTGTAGACTCTGGGAAAGATTAACATCAAAAATTTGTTTGGAATATTTAAGTTAGTCTTCTGTTCATGAGAGCAAGAAGTTTTGTGGTTCTAGAACTTAGTATAGTGTCCATCTTTTATTTTCCTAGGTACAACATCACCAACTCATCATTGCCATGGGCTTCTGCAATGTCACCCCTGGCTTTATCAGGATCTGCCCATTTGTCCCAATTACAGTCTTTAAAATCTCATTCTTTCTCAGAAGAGAAGACACCCTGCAAAGCAAAATACAATTTGTATTGTAATTCAGCCACTCCTGAGATTAGATTCTATTTTCAGAAATCTCAGCCCTGTGTCTATAGGATAAAAGGATTTCTTCCAGGAAAAATATGGACATTTTTATGCAAGAGTGTGGAAGTTGAGCAAGAGATTTGAATCTCTGAGCTCATTTTCTTTCTCCACTTCGTCCAGTCAAGTAGTAGCAGCAAGCCAACTTCATCATATTCATTAGTTTAACAAAAATGTTCTAAGGCATCAAATACATGCTCACCCAGAATTTTACCTCATGTAAGTGTTTTGTTAGGAATATTCAATGGTGATATTTGGTGAATATCTATTTTCACCTTGTGCATTGGGCTACCAGTACTCTCTTTCCCACTAAATATAGAATAATCAGCACCTATAAATCTAATGAAATTAAGGAATCAATTTTGTGTCACACAAATCCAATTCAGAAAACCCATCATTAAGATGCTATTCCTCTAGAACTACTATCAGTACCAAAATCCATTTCAGTCAAGGTTCTCTGAAGAACCAGAATCCTAAGTAATATATACTAAGATACTTATTGTAAGAAATTGGCTTACACAATTGTGGGAGCTAGGTACCAAAGTTCTCAGAGCATGCCACCAGGAAGGGCATGCCTGAACTTGGGGCTGCAAGTGCTGCCTGTGGGCAGAATTTCTTCCTCAAAGGTAGCCTCAATTCCACTTGTAAGACTTTTCAACCAATTGAATGATGTTCATTTAGTATCTAGGATAACATTCCTTAAACTGATTATGATGAATGGATTATGGAGTTTAATCCTATCTACAGCCTAGACAAGCTGATGCATCAAAGTATCCATCACAATAATAAAGAAAAAATTACATATAGCTTATAGACATAGATCATAAATTGAAAATATTTGTATTCCTTGCTAAAGAGTAAAACATTTTATCCTATAAAAAGCAAGTTGAAAATTTTTATTTTTCTTTAAGGTTTATTTACTGTGAAAGAGAGATATGGAGAGAGAAAGAGAGAGAGAGGGAGAGAAAGAGAGTACAAGGGAGAGCAAGAAGGAGAGAGAGCATCTGAAGCAGGCTGCACACTGTTAGTACAGAGACCCACATGGTGCTGAACTCACAAACCATGAGGTTATGGCTTGAGCAGAATGAAGCAGAAATTAATAGTCAGGTGCTGAGCCAACTGAGCCACCAGGCACCCCGAGGAGATGAAAAATGTTAAACAAACAAAAAAATGGTCAGGATTTGAGCTTATTTGACAATGATAACACTGGACCAATTGTGAGTAATGAGATGAGACTGACTTAGGAAAGAGTCTTATGATACACAGGTAAAAGGAGTCACCAGAAGTGGTAGGAGGTATATACAGCCATGAGTAGGTAATATCACTCAATAAACTATATGCCATGATAGTGAGTAAAATTACTCATTAATCAATTAAGTGAATTAAGATTATATATATAATCACATTTCTGGAGTTCCTAGAATATATTCAAAACTAGGAAGTTAATAATACTAACTTGATGAAAATCTGCTCTTGCCCACAGGACCACACAGTGCAGAGAAACTAAACATGTAAAGAGAAAAATGTCAAAACTGGACGTGAAGTGACAGGGATACCCCTGGAGTGCTATGGGTGTGATGGAGAGATGCCTGTGTGCAGGGACCAAAAAGAGTTCCAGAAGCAAGAGTAGTCCACTGAAAAAGATAACAGGGTCTGGGGCAGAAAGACTTTTTTAGACAAAACAGAACACGTCAAAGAAATCGATATTCAATATTTAATTTGAATGACCAAAGGATCTGAGAGAAAACTAGTAGAGAATAGTGTCACAGAAACTAAGGATGCCATTTTTTAAGAATAAACTAATGGACCACAAATTAAATAGTGCAGTGAGGTCAAGTGAGACAAGGACTGAAAAGGATTCATTATGTTTTGAAACTAAGTGGTAATTTGTAAACTGGAGAAAACACAGTTTTATTAGAAATGTGAAGGATAGAAGCTCTATTACAGTAGGTTGAGGAGTTAATGGAGATCAGAAAAATGACTAATATTTGCAGACTGTAGAAGCTTGGCTTAAAATAAAATACATTAGATTGTTAGAGAATAGAGACATGGGATATTTTTGTTTAGCTTATGGGTGGTTATTTACCATATTTTAGGATAAGGAAAAATAATCCTGTGGTTTAGAAAGGATTAAAAAAGCAAAAAAGGATCCATCTTTTGGAACACCAACTCTAAAAGGTCAAGGACTTTCCATTTATTTAGCTTATTGTCTTATCATATGTGCAGTTGTCAATCAAAAATAGCTGCAGAAGGAATGAATGAATGAATGAATGAATGAATAAAACAACCCATAAAAAGTAAAAGGGAATGAGCTCTGCAGCTCAAACATGGCCAATGGGAGATCATTCTCTTGGTTATCATATAAAACAGCAACTACCATCCAGAAAAGAAGTTGGAGAGAAAATGTAGTTTTACCCATTTGCTATATTCTAACTTATATTCTGACTTAATTTGGCCCTGTGAAGTCATTTTGTTAAAATACTATTTTTTCCTAATCACAAAACCTAAAACTGAGGTTTGGAGAATTAAACAAACTAAAGAGTCCAGAAATTTGAATTCGAGTCATCCTGATTTTATGATCTGTGTAATAGATGATTCATATATGCTGTGTAATATGTTTTCTACTATTTTCTTTTACTCTTTTAGGGGAGAAATGCAAAATGTCTTGCTACTGTTAATGGGGTAAAATTAAATGTAATTGTGTCTACATTTGTTCTGGTTTTAAGGGTATCATACCTTGTTACATAGTCAGATATGTCAAATACTACTGAGCATACTGCTTTACATGTTGACCTATCTGTCACTTCCTCTTATAAGTATTCTCTGACCATCAGAGTGGGGTAGGTAATTCTGACATATGCCATAGCACAGTTTTATGAAAGGATTATATCAAGTGCAAGAAAAAAAAAGATTTATTGGATCCAGTTTTTTAAAGACTGAGCAGCCAAGGCAAGACTTAAGTACAAATGGTTTCTTGGGTGAAGCATTTGCAGAGAAGATAGAATGAGAAAAACAGAGACAAACGTAGAGAAAGATAAGAAATAAATGCCAGGACTTCATAACAACCTGTGGAGACTTTTAGTGAATTGATGCACAACTGTGTCTTTCCACTCTATGATGTCCTCCAAGAGACCATATCAAAAACTACCCCCAAACTGGCTACCTTAGGAAATAGAGGATATATGCTGTATATATACTGTATAGGCCTATTTCTTTCTTTTTTTTTAATAGTTTATTGTCAAATTGGTTTCCATATAACATCCAGTGCTCTTCCCTGAAATGGAAAAACATTCCATGCTCATAGATTGGAAGAATAAACATCGTGAAAATGTCATTACTACCCAAAGCAATCTACACATTCAATGCAATCCCCATCAAAATTGCACCAGTGTTCTTCTCAAAGCTAGAATAGGCCTGTTTCTTTATCTCTCATGGAGAAACTCTCCATGTTTCTCCATGAAGAGTTAGTCATGACCACCATGACCACCCACTAGAGCGTGCTGTTACCTGGTCATTTTTACAGCTCCTGAAGAAGCCAGATCCCATGGACTGAGTAATGTTTTAATGAAATTCCACCAAGACCTTGATCATATTGGCCTCAGCTCGTGGGATCATGGGGATGTGCACAGATATCTGCATGGTCATCCAGGGAAGAGAGAGAAAGCAACAAGGAGGCAGGAGACACAGGAGGCAAGTGAAACCAAGAAAAACATAAAATACTTAAAAATGATTTGTGTCATATGTGTTATCAATAGTTGTACTGTGCTTTTCTCTGGTCAGAAGAAACATAAGAGAGACAGGTAGATAATAGACTTCTACTCTTCTTGCCGTGAGAGAATGTATGCTATCAACTTTAGGAAAACAGAAGCAATAAGCAGACACAATTAGTATATAAGGTATTATTTCATTCTTATGCACTAAAAAAGAAGCAGATCTGTAGGGAACATAAACATATAAGAACTTTATTCTGAAATAATTTTCCTTTGCAAAAGCAAAATGTGCTTAAATAATTTAAATACTATAAAGAGAGAAGGCTAAGCAAACATTTCTGTTTTAGTGATAATCTAAGATCAACTTATTTTTTTCAATGTTCTCTGGACAAAATGGGTCTCCAATGGAATTCTGTACAACCAAGTCATAATTTATGAGTATAAGTTAGATATATATTCACCCTCACGCATATTTATCTTGGAGGTAAGAATCTGAGATGAGGGGAATATTTTGCCCTTTTAATATGATAAAAGAATAGGAATAAGAGGAAAAGAAAATCATTATTTAATTTTTTAAAATTCTTTTAAAGTTTATTTATTTATTTTGAGAGAGAGAGAGAGGGGGCAGGGGTAGTGAAGACAGAGAGGGAGAGAGAGAGTCCCACACAGGGTCTGCGCTGTCATTACAGAGCCAGATTCAGGGCTTGAACTCACAAACTGTGAGATCATGATGTGAGCAGAATCAAGAAGTCAGACGCTTAATTGACTGATCCATCCAGGTGTACCTACAACCTTTTTTTGTTTGTTTGCTTTTATTTATTTTGAGAGAGAGTACACATGGGTGCAAGCAGGGGAAGGGCAGAGAGAGAGGGAGAGAGAGCCCCAAGTAGGCTCTGCACTGTCAGAGTAGAGCCCCACACAGGGCTCAACCTAAGAACTGTGAGATTATGACCTGAGATGAAACCAAGCATTGAAGCTTAACCAACTGAGCCACCCAAGCGCCCCTATATCCTTACTTTTAATGTCATACAATAAATTATACTTTAAACTTCCTGCTCCCATTCAAAATAAATGGACCTTATGTGAGTAAGGGGTCATTAAAATAATCCAGTTCCTCATACCTTTTGCTAAGTTTGAAGTTGCCTGAACAAAATGGCTCTCTACACTTTTCTCATGTAGTAGGCTGGGTGCTTTCTGATTTGAGAAAAGAGTTATAGAAACAGAGACATGAAGGCTGTCAGGTTCTTTGTACAAATTTAATCAGGAATCAGCCAGAAAGAAACGTCCTAATCCATCAACACCTGCTTGGGATAAGCAGGAAACCCACCAGAGACAATGCCAAATATAGTGACTTAATTAATTGAAAGACTTTGGCAACACATCAACATGTGGTCCTTCAGAGCAAGCTCCGGTACTCAGCTAATAGAGAACAGAATCTGTGCATTAAGTATCTCTAAATTTTATAATTAATACATTAGAAGTTGTTCTTGTTTTTAAATACCAGTTAATTTGAGAAGATTTCAAAGTACCAGGAGAAGATAGAAAAGAAAGTCTTCCTGATTTTAAGTTGGTATTAATATTTCCTACCACATTTAGAAGGCAAAATATTATAAATATTTGTAATTTGGTACAGAGCTATGCTTCTGTCTGAGTGACATTTTTATACAGCTAATAGGGTGCTGATTAAATTGATGAGGGGTGTTCTGTGACAAGGCTATGCTAGTAGCTCTTGTCCTGAAATGCATATATAATAGCATAAAAATTATTTCGAAATTAATCAGTTAGGTCATATAAATGGAAACGTGATTGTTTGGGAGCTTTTTTCACTTAACATTGTTTTCAAGTCTAATCCATACTAAAGCATATATCAGTACCTCAATCATTTTTATGGCTAAAAATAAATAAGCCTGTCTATAACCTTTTTAAATTTCTAAATGTATTTAGTCAGATATTGTAATCATTCAGCTTTCTGATTTTTGCTGTTTGCCTGGTGAAGATTTTTCATCCTTTTACTTTTAACTAGTTTGCATCTTTGATTTGTGTCTCCAGTAGAAAAATATACAGTTCAGTCATGTTTTATTGTGCAAGATGTTCATCTCCATATTTTGACTGAATTTTTTAATCCATTCATAAGTAATGTTATTATTGACATATTTTAATAGGCCTTACAACCATCCCTATGACTAGAAAATAACTTAGTTAAAACAGTAACATGGATTTAAACATTAATATGAGAGGTATCCAGTACAAAAGACCTTTATAAAGTCAGCAGCCTCTGGAAATTATTAGAAATAACATGTACGCAAACATTTTAACTCCCTAAAACTTACTGATTTACATTACATAACATTTTATTCTCCTAGTGTGGAATTAAATGTTTTCTAGACTAAATTATACTCCCATGTCTTTTAAATCATATTGAACAAACTTGCATCAGTAACTTGGTGCTACAAAATGAACTGTTATATAGAACTATACTAATAATTGGTAGGATCTCTAGGGAAGTCTGCTCCACCCTTCTTCCTTAACAAGGTCCTAAAACTTGAGTAAGAAAGCAGAGGCATGAAAGAAGAGCTGAAAGATGACTAATCATTGTAAAGTATCTGGTATCAATTTGTGTGAGAGCCAGTTGGACCTGTTTCCAGAACCCCAGAATCAGGCATGCTTATTGACTCTTTCCACTAGGGTCTTCTGTAGAGAGTCAATGCTCCCAGTGGAAAAGATACCAGGGAAAAGAATAGAGCTGAACCCAACATGGTAAGATATTTTCCCCCAATTTACCAATAGGTAACAGCTAGGAAATCATTCTCCATGGATTTTTCATGTGCATGTATGGTTAGGGGCCTTGTCAGTAAAGGCATATTAGAATAACCAACAGCTTTGAAAGTCAGAGGTTCTTCCAGAGGACTTTGAAGAAATACCTCCCTAGAAACATCCTAAGGTAATAATTGTAATGCCCCCTCTCTCCATTTCCCAAAGACATTTGCTTTCATTCCAGGGTGATGAGTATTCTCTCTCAAGAGCTGAGAAGGGTAGATGGGCTGGCAGCTCCAGGCAAGCTCAGCCTCCTAATGTCAGGGCTCCTTTCTCAGCATGCACAAGTTATACTTGGCCTTCAATACATTGCCCTTGGGGCTCCCCACACTCCATGATACCACTTAGGTATCTTTACAGGACACTGCTCTGGATATTCTCTCTGTAATAAGTGGCCCGTGTCTCTGAGCCAGGGATTTTTGTATCCTGTTGTCAGTTTCTTTCTTTTTTATGTTTTAAATTCAAATAACTTAAGTGTACCCTTCAATCAGCATCCTTATTTCCCAAATTCCCCCACCCACCTCCCTCTGGTAACCGTTAATTTGTTCTCTACAGTTAAGAGTCTGTCTCTTGGCTTCTCTCTCTCTCTTTTTCTTCTTCTTCATCTTCCTCTTCATCCTCTTCTTCTTTTTCTTCCTTTGCTCATTTGTTTTGTTTCTTAAACTCTATGTATGAGTGAGATTTTATGGTATTTTTCTTTCTTTGATGGACTTTTTTGGCTTAGCATCATACTCTCTAGCTCTATTCATATTGTTGCAAATGGCAAGGTTTTTTTTATGACTATATTCCATTTATATACATGTATATATATATGCCCTATCTTCTTTATTTATTCATCTATCAATGTACACATGAGCTGCTTTCATAGTTTGGCTATTGTAAATAAAGCTACAACAAATAGGGGTGCATATATCCCTTGAGTTAGTGTTTTTGTATGTTTGAGTAGATACCCAGTGGTATGATTACTGATCATAAGGTAGTTCTATTTTCAGTTTTTAAACATCTCATCCAAAAAAAGAATACACATTCTTTTTAAGAACACACAAATAATGGATCATATATTAGGCCACAAAACAAGTCTCATCAACTTAAAAAAAATTGAAGTCATACCATACATCTTTTCTGACTGCAACATTATGAAACTAGAAATCAACCACAATAAAAATTTGGAAAGAGCACAAGCACCTGGAAGGTAAATAACATGCTACTAAACAATGAATGGGTTAACCAAGAAATCATAAAAATAAATAAAAAATTACATGGAAACAAATGACATATAGACACATAGATCAATAGAGTAGAACAAAAAACCCAGAAATAAACCCACAGTTATATGGTCAATTAATCTTCAACTAAGGAGGAAAAATATTCAATGGGGGGGGGCAGGCTCTCTGACAAATGGTGTTGGAAAAACTGGACAGCCACATGCAAAAGAATAAAACTGGGCTACTTTTTTCACCACTCACAAATAAAATTATAAGTGGATTAAACACTTAAATGTGAGACCTGAGACCATAAGAATCCTTGAAGTGAGTATAGGCAGTAACCTCTCAGACATCAACCATAGCAACATTTTCTAGATACATCACCAGAGACAAGGGGAAAATAACAAACCAAAAATAAACAAAAATAAACTGTTGGGACTTCATCAAGATAAAAAGCTTCTACACAGTGATGAAAACAATCAACAAAATATAAAGGAACCTACAGAATGTGAGATGATACTTACAAATGACATATTTTATAAACTGTATCCAAAATATATAAAGAACTGCTACAACTCAAAACCAAACCAAACTGAACCAAAACAAACAAAATAATAATCCAGTTAAAAATGGGCAGAAGACATGAACAGATAATTTTCTAAGGAAGACATCCAGATGGCCGACAGACACATTGACCAAACACGCATCATCAGGGAAATGCAAATTAAAACTACAATGAGTTATATCAACTCATGTCTTTCTGAACGGTTAAAATCTAAACCACACAAAAATTTGTTGGTGGGGATGTGGAGAAAAAGGAACCTTCTTGCACTGTTGGTGGGAATGCAAACTCACGCAGCCACTTTGGAAAACAGCATAGAGTTTCCTCAAAAATACTACTGACATATTTTCATTATGTATGACGTTTTATTTCATTTTGAAAATTTCATGTCTAATTTGCTCCATTGTTCTTCCATTACTGTTTTATTTTCCATGAAATGAATATTTTATAGTGAAATATTTTAACTCCTTTAATCATTATTTTTACTCTATTTTTCGGAGTTATTTTCAGAGTAGTAGTTTACCTAAGGCTTACCATAAACATCTTACATGACCATGATCATCTTCAAATTTATATTAACTTGGAGCATGTGGATGGTTCAGTTGGTTAAGCATCTGACTTTGGCTCAGGTCATAATCTCATGTCTCCTGGGTTTGAGCCCTGCATCAGGCTCTGTGCTGATAGCTCATAGCCTGGAACCTCCTTCAGATTCTATATCACCATCTCTCTCTGCCCCTCCTCCTCCCCCTGTTCATTCTCTCTCTGTCTCTCTCTGTCTCTCTGTCTCTCCCTCTCTCTTGTCCAGTAAGACAGAGGAAGCAGGATTGAAATGTGAGAGAGGACTAATGTCCAGGAAACAAGATCCCCAAGTAAGGATCCTTAGAAGGGTTATGGGTGTGCACAAAGAGGCAATGAAATCCTGAACATTAACTCATGGATGTGAGGGCAAGAGGGTATTGAAGATACGCAGTGTTAGGGGTTTGGGTCAAAACAAAACAAAATCCTGGTGCTGGGCCTATGGTTGTTTACAGCTACATGAGGAGCCACCTCTGTTTACCCAAACTGGCCTAGGGGACAAGAAAAACAGAGTGTGCTACCTCAACAAGGCACCTTTCTTTTGCTAATTAGTTCTGGCAGCTTCACCCTGCTGCTGTCTATTGTCCTGTTTACCCGTTTACCTATTTTCATCCTTCTGTCCTTGTGAAAGCAACTTTCTGCTATTGCACTAAGTTGGGGGGCCTTTCTGCCCTGAATACCTAATCTTGTTTACCTAATTTTGGATGTTTTCTTCCTGAGGTTTCCTATTTCTGTATACCTTGTTAACTCATGAGTAGAAGCTTGGGGAATAAACATTAAAAAAATTAAAACAAAACAAAAAAATACGAAGTTATACTAACAATTCCTGTAAGCTACAGAAATATTCCTCTTTACAGCTCAATTCCTTCTTTCCCTTTCATGCTATTATTGGTATACATGTTACCACTATTTATGTTACAAACCCTCAAATACATTGTTTTAGGTATACATTCTTACGTCTTCTAAGGAAGTTAAGAAAGGAAAGTAGAACAATTACATAATTACAGAATTTGTTATATTACTTCATTAATCATCGCTTGTTCCCATTTCTTCCTATGGATCTCAGTGACCATCTCACATCATTTCCTTTCTCCGATACATTTTTGTGTCCAAGCCCCTGCATTATCCTCTTTTATCAAATACATTCCATTTCTATGTGTGACACGGCAAACAACACGATGATTGCATATAGTTTTATGGCATTAATTTTTGTGTCAGCTAAAGCAAAGAAAGAGAATGCATATGCTTTTATATTATCTTTTATAATTATGTAATTACCTTTAACATGTTCTGTGACGTGTGTGTGTTTACTTTCTTGAGTCATTTGATTTCTGGTGGAAGAATTCATTTTTTATTTATTTATTTTTTACAATTTCTTAGAAGGCCATTTTGATGGCAATAAATCTGTTTCGTTTCTGGGGGAGTATCTTTCTAATTTTTATTCTTGAAAGAGAATTTTACTGAAAATAACACTCTTGACTGGATGGATATATATATTTATTTATTTTTCTTTCTTTCAGGACTATGTATATATAATCCCACTGACTTTTGGACCTTATTATTTTTTTCTTTTTTTAAATAGTTTATTGTCAAATTGGTTTCCATATAACACCCAGTGCTTCTCCCCACAAGTGCCCCCCACCATGACCATCACCTCCTCTCTCCCTCCCCCTCCCCCTTCAGTCCATGGTTCATTTTCAGTATTCAGTAGTCTCCCTTGATTTGTGTCCTGCACTCTCCCCCGCTCTCTTTCCCCCTTCCTCTCCCCATGGTCCCCTGCCAGGTCTCTCCTGTTAGACCTATGAATTCAAACATATATTATTGGAGTTTTCAAATATATGAAGTTATTTTTCTCTTGCTGATTTCACTATGTTCTCTCTGTTTTTAGCTTTCATTAGTATATTTATCATAATATGACAAGGTAGGAATATCCCTAAATTAATCCTAGTCACATTTATTGAGTTTCTTGAGTGTAAAAATTAAATTTGTACCACAATTTGGAAAAATTTTACCAATAATTTCTTCATATGCTTTTTTTTACTCTCTTATCTCTCTTTTATTTTGTACTTCCGTTATTAGTAAATTGTTGCAAAAAAGTATCCCACATTTTGGGGGGATGTTTATTTATCTTTATTTTACTCTCTTTTCTTCAGACTGCATAATCTCTATTGATCTATCCACACATTTTCTTATTTTTTAAATATTTTATTTTTATGTAATCTCTACACTTAACTGTAGGGCTCAAACTTATAACCCCAAGATCAAGAATCACAGGCTCTACCAACAGAGCCAGCCAGGCACCCCAATTTTCTTATTCTTTTGGTTATTATGTCTATGCCAGTTCACAGTGGCCAGTTGAACTTCAACTGCAGAATTTCCATTTAATCCATTTTATTATTTTTATATATTTTATTTATATACTCTATTCAATGATACACTGTCATCAGACCTTCCTTAACTTTTTTAACCATGTTTTTTTTCTTTGAAATTTTGAAATAGCTATTTTGGAGTCTTTGTTAAGTACAAGCTATTCTGAAGTCTTTGCCAGGTCATCTCATTGGCTGTTCCTGCTGTATTTTATGTATATGCATTGCTTTTGTTTGTTTGTTTGTTTGTTTGTTTGCTTATTTGTTCTCTCAAAAGTTTTTATGAGAGTTTTAATATTTTAGATAATAGTTTGTAATAAAGCTGGTTTCTGCTACTACCACTTCCATTAACCTCACTCTTGCACCCCTTCCACCAAGAGTTTGTAGATGTTGTCTGTTTATTTGTTTACGGAATGGATGTACTATTTTCTGTCTGTATTTCCTAACAGGATGCATACACTAATTTCTTTCTTCAAAGGTCACAACCTTGGGTTTGCACACAGTCAGCCTGGGATGGTACCGATTTTTACAAGGGTGCCTTCAAATATCTCTCTCTCTGAAATATCTGTTAATGGGCTTACTCCTGTTGAAATCACATGCAGCAATTAGCCTCCACTAATTGCCAGCTGACTTGTCTATTGTTTTTGACAATGCTGTCTGGTATAAATTGTTGCACAGTCTGATCAAATTAAATTAGGCTAGTTTTTCAAGGATCTTCCCAAGGAGGTCTGTCATTAGCAATCTCTCTCCCTGTTCTCACTGTACATTTATAGTTTATGTAGAGTTGAGTTTGCTGCCTCAGGGAAAAATGAGGCTACTTATAATTTCTTACCACCCAACTCTCCATTGTGATATAAGATACTCTTAGGTTTGATCTTTCCCAAACTCTATTCCAAGTACAGTCAGTTATTTTGAGATGGCTTCAGAGGATCCTCCAGGCAAAACCCCTTACTAGTGTCCCAGACCTAGACGTGGATACGGTGGCCTACTTTTCTTGGAATGATACCAGTGCCATCAAAGTGGGAATACTCGCAAGAGCAGTAGCCTATGGTCTTCTAGGCTTGCCTCTCCATGCGTGAAATCAAGTCCTTCTACAGAGCTCCAGTGAGTGAAGTTGGGGCCGCCATACTCTCAGCCTGACACAACTGAGGAGCTGTGACTTTACAGCGAGGGCTGCATAGAACAAGTAAATCCCAGCTTCCTCCTCTGTTCTTGCTTGGCACAGAGCTTCTGCCATGTAAATCAGAGATGAAAGAGAAATGCCAGTGGTTTGTCCCACTGGAGACTTACTGTAGCTCTTGAACAGTTCCCTGGGGAATAGGAACCCCTGTGATCTCGACTGCACATGCAAGAGTAGACATTTCTGTCATTCTGAGTTTGTGGGGGGAGAGCGAGAGTCATGGCCGAGATACCATAGAGTTTCACTGTTCTTACCAAAATTTGGTAGATTTACTTGATAAGCACTTGTTCATTTCCTACAGTAAATTATCCCTGAGGATATTTTACAGAGACTTAAAAATTGTAGTAATTTACAATTTTCACCAATTATAGTGATTTAACTAGGGAGTGCATCTACAGAAAATTGTATGTCATCATTCCAGAGAGAGTTGTGAAGTTCTCATAAGATTTGAAAATGTGTTAAAACATTTTACTTGTTAAGGGCACATATTGATTCTCAAACATCATATAAAACTATAGTTTTCCACTTTTTTAATTGTTTCATCCAAGTTGCTGATAATCTGCCCATTCTGTACTACTTGGAGTGAGGGGCAGAAGACGACTCACCTAGAAAATGGTCCCTACCTTCTTTTGTTGAGTCTCATCTTTCCTCTTAAGTACATTGTGAAAAGTTAACTGTAATTCTATAGACTATTCTATACTCCTAGGATAAAAAATTTGAATGGTCCCCAGTGAATATATAAAAAAATATGTAAAGAAAATATCTTAGTTACTGAGAGAGAAGTGAAGACAATATTGTTATTGAGTTATTTCATTAAAATATTTAAGAATTGATCTTATATTAGTATATCCAATCTTTCCAGAATTGTCAAAGTAAACCTATATAAAATCATGTCTATTTAGTTTATTGAAGTCATATTTATAAAATGTAATGACTAATTCTATATCACCATCTGGGTATAGTGATAACATATAATTTTATACTATCTAAAAACTTAGAGGACATAAATCTAACATTATTGCAATATTGGTAAACTGAGGTTCACAAAAATGAATTGTTTTGCCTTAAGTGGCATAACTAGTTAGTAACTGAAAATATGAGCTCATGAATCTGGGTTATGTTCTTTTTCCGCTCCATCACTCTGCTTTACCAAAATGTAAAACCACTTCTCTTTCCAAAGAACAAAAAATAATTCTGTCATTGTTGCCTTTTAGAAAATATATAGATGGCACTAGGTCTAATTTGTGGGCTACAGACAGTCATCCATCATTAAAAGAAAAGAATCATATAGCTTCATGAGATTACACATATAATGATCAATAGCTATAAGCTACTCTCTTTCTTTCACTTTTATTGCCTTGAGAATTACTGGAGAAGTCAAAAGATTGAAATTTATTGGAAGCAGAGAAGGGACACACCATTCTACATCTCTTGGTAGTTTGTGATGGTATACTATATAACTGTGATTGGTGAGTTCGAGGCGAATTTTAGAAGGAGTAATTAAGGGTCCATGCCGCACTACATTTTAAGGGAATCCAGAGGTAAGAACTTGGCTATACTTATATTTTCTTCATAGATTTATCCAGAGAGATAGAACAGAGACTACCCCATAATAGTTTACTAATATAATTTGTTAAATTGTATAATGTTTGGAAATGTGTATATAATTTAGTCAATCTGTATCCCTGTTTCTTTCTTCATTTTATGAGGAGAAATCCCAATTTCTTATCCAAATTGAATTTCTAAAAATCTAGTAGTAATAATCCAGTGCCATTTTACTCTTGCATATTATGTCATGTCAGTCTTTCTACAACACATTTGGGCTTTTATCCTTCCAATAGCACAACGTTAAACATTTCCTCTACATTGTTTTCCAAGTCAGTTCAGTATCTCTTCCTACCACACCCTGTGTTTAGAATAAATGCCAAAGTTACAAGTGATTTTCATTATTCTATAATGTATTTGTTCAGTAAAATCACTTTTGCAACAATGTTCCTATAGTGGGTAGAAATATTCCTGGAAGCCAGAAATGAATGTGAACTACATAAATATGTAACATTGAAGTCAAACTCAATGTGTTCTTTAGCCATCTGTTGTTTATATAGACACCAAAAATGCTTGTGACCATTGCAACACCATCTGACACCAGCAAATTGTGACTGTGGGGAAAACGGTAACATAGAAAAATAGTAATGTAGGCTAATTGCAGATTAAAATAAGTCATTTAAAACATTTTACCCAGAACACAGGCCCATGTGAAGACATGATTGTGCCAGTCATGGATCCAGACAAGAGATGGGTCTTAATGTTTAATTCGCATCAGCTTCCTGGTAAATCTTTTTTTTTTTTTTTTCCTGCTTCTATTTCTTTCTGACACATTGGAAGAAACATCTCTCCTCTTATCCAAACTCATCCTATGGAGGATGGAGTCTATCCTCTTTCATCTATTCTTAGATTCTGGCTTGTTCAGTCTTTTCCAATCTTGCCATATAAACATTCATTCTATTGTTTATCTTAATACATATATCTTAATATATGTATTAAGATATAATATATATACATATATATGGTGATATATTGTATAATTTTCTTGAATATACTTTCCTATGTCTTCCATTATTAGCCAAAAAAAAAAATCTTTATCAGGACGTACAATGTATGGGCAAGATGATTGGTTAACTATTGGTTGGATGATTGGTTAGCTATTCCACTCACATAGTCTTGTTATGGTCTTTGAAACCCCTACACATGTTCTAATTTCCTGGGTTTCTACATATTTTTTCTTCCATGTCCCATGGAAGTTTTTCCTAGGTATTTACAAAGCAGGCTTCCACTTGCAGTTTATATTTATGCCTACATGTCCACCTAGGACATGTGCCTTCATTATCGTCTTAATTTTTTTACACTTATTTATTATTGAGAGACAGAGAGAGACAGAGCATGAATGGAGGAGGGGCAGAGAGAGAAGGAGACACAGAATCCGAAACAGGTTCCAGGTTCTGAGCTGTCAGCACAGAGCCTGACGCAGGGCTCGAACCCACGAACTGTGAGATCATGACCTGAGTCGAAGCCGGACGCTTAACCGACTGAGCCACCCAGGGACCCCGGTCTTCTTTACATTTATTTTAAATAGTGTTTATCACAATTTAAAATTTTTTAACATAATTAGTTAATTTCAAATATATGTAAATATATTTGTGTATAAATATAGAGTGTGGACACCTATAGTTGTGACTTGGATGGATGAATTAAATAATAGCTGTGGGTATTTAGAGGGTGGATACTTAGAAAGAGGATGTACTACCTGGAGAAAATGAGTAGGAAAAAACATAGTTGAGAAGACACTAGAATTTTGTGGGAAATCAAATAGCTCTGTCTCTGTCAGGAGATTATAGGAAACACATTGCAAAGCAGAACACTGCTTTCTGGCCTTGCTGAGCACAGCGGGAGGGCCTGTTCTTGGCTTATCTAGTTAATGTGTATCTAAAGGTTGGGTCCTGCCTATGCTTATGAATTCCTCAGACCATGTTGTCTGTGGAATGTCTTATTTTGTTTTCCACCCTGCTTTCTGTATCTGCTCTTCTGTAGTCTTAGGAATGCCTAAGTCTTAACTTATTTTTCTGCAAGCTTTCCATATGCTCTTACTGGCACCAGGCCACTGACATATTGTGCAATGTTTCCCTAAATGTGTGCTTAATAAATCCAGTAGCTTGAGAGCGGCAGCTCCGGGAGACTTCCCTCAGCCTCCCTCTCACCTCTCTTGACTTGCAGAGTCTTCAGTAATTTTTTCTGCCGTCCTTGGCTTTGCTGGACAAAGCCGAAAGCTGACCCCACAAACTTCATAAGGCAAAGAAAAGGAAAAAAGGGACACTAAAAAGGGTATAAAAATGCACTTGATTAATAAAATTGTGGCTAAATGAACAGAAAATTTTACTGTCTTAAGCGTTAAGTATTTCATATTGTTGTTGAAATCCATCTCCAGAATTCTTTTCGTCTTACAAAACTAAACCTCTATACCCATTGAACATCAACTTTCTATCCCCCAGCCATCAATCCTGTGTCTGGTAACCACTACTGTTCTGTCTATAAGTTTGGTTTGTAAATGGAATCACAGAGTGTCTGTCTTTCTGAACTGTCTCTGTCCACTTAGCATAATGTCTTCAAGGTTTATCAACATTATAAAGACTGGACACGATTCCGCTGGGTTTGTGAATAATGCTGCGATGACCATGGGTATACAGCTCTCTCTCTGAGATCCTGCTTTCAGAAGTTTTGAGCATGTATTCAGAAGCAGGACTGCTGGCTCATACGGCTGTTTGCACTGTTTTTAAAAACTGAACTTGTGTCTAGCAATGTGCTAAGCTCATCAGTTATGATAATTTATGTAGAAAAATCCTTTGGAACTTTGTTACACAATCATATCATCTGAGAGTAAAACAATCCCCCCCCCTTATTTGCCAATTAACAAGCTTTTGTTTTTCACATATTAATGTGCTGACTCAGACACCCAGTGCAGTGTTGAATAAAATTGGTGAAATAGAATATCCTTACTTTCCTCCATATCTAAGGGAATGCTTTCAGTGTATTGACAGTTTTTCTGCACTTATCTTTATTATTATCATAAGTTAACATCTATTCTTCATTTTGTTACTGTTTTCTTTCCTATGAAGGATACTGGGCTTTATAAAAAGTCTTTCTTCTATTATTTATTATAATAACTATATGATATGTCTCTTTAATTCAATCATATGATAATTTTAGTAATTCACTTTTGAATTCCAAGTCAATAAAAACTCTATTGTGTGTGTATTAATGTTTATTTAAATACATATATGTGTATATATATATATATATATATATATATTAAATGTTTATTTACTTGTTCTTGGGAGAGAGAGATCAAATACAAAGGAGAGGCAAAGAGAGAAAGAGATACAGAATCTGAAGTAGGCTTCAGGCTCTGAGCTGCCAGCACAGAGCCTAATGCAGGACTCAAACCAATGAATTGTAAGATCATGACCTGAGCTGAAGTTGGACACTTAACCAACTGAGCCACCCAGGTGACCTGGATTGATATTTAAAAAGAAATTATTTCAAGTTGGCTTAATTCAAAATTTTTTATTTATATATTTTTCTTCCTTCCTTCCTTTCTCCCTTCCATCCTTCCTTCTTTTCATTACAACATTGAATAGGAGTAGCCATCATTTTCTTTTCTTTTCTTTTTTTAATCTTAGAGTAAAAATCTTCAGTCATTCATCATTAGGCATGATATTAGAAGTAGGCTTGTTATAGATCTCTTTTATGGTCAAGTGGATCCCCTTCTAATCCTTGGTTAGTGAGTATTTTCATTGCAAATGGATTTTTGCAAAATGCTTTTCTGTGTTAGTTGATAAAATTATTGGAATAAACCATCTAGGTTGTGGTTTATTGTATTCATTTTATATATTGTTGTATTCATTTTACATATTGTTAGGTTAAATTTGCTAATATGTTTTGAGGAATTTTGAATTCATGTTTATGAAAGATGTTAATATACTATTTTCTTTTTTGCTCTGTGTTTCTCCGATTTTGGAACTAGGGTAATTCCAGCTTCATTACATGAGCTGTAAAATGTCCTGATCTTCTATTTTCTTAAAGGGTTGTAAAATTAGTGTTATTTGTTATTTGAGTGTTTGGTAGGATTTGCCACTAAAAACATCTGGACCTGGACTTATCTTTTACAAAAAATTTTTAATTATAATTTCAATTTGTTAATTGTTGTGAGACTATAGAAATGAGCTATTTCATCCTGAGTCAGTTTTATTATTTTGTAGATTTCAAGATACTGGTCTATTTCATCAATGATAATAAAATTATGTGTGGAGGTTTCTTTATAATATTGCCTCATTCTCCTAATGCTTATGGTGTCTTTAGTAATACCCCACCTTTCTTTCCTGATATTGGTCAGATGTGTATTCTCTTTTTTTTTTGCTGTCAGTCTTGCTAAGCACTTATCAATCGTATTAACCTCTTCCGATAGAAAAATATTGGATATTTTGTTTTTCTTCATTGCAATTATGTTTTACAACTTTACTGAATTAGCATTTGTTGAGTACATCATGTATTTTGCCTTATTTGGTTTATTTTGTTTATATTTTTATGGTTTCTTGGAGAAGATTTTGTTTTTGATTCCTTTTCAAACCAGTGGAGAGCTGCAGAGTTTATAAAAAATATTTGGGAGGTCTCTTTCCTGAGACCTTCCCTTCTTTTGATCTCTGTAGTAATGTTTGATTCCCCGTAGTTCCATATTTTACTCTTCCAACGATGAAAGAAGAGCTTTAGTTCATTCGTTCTGCCGGTTCACCTCAGCAACTGAGACTATATCCAGGGTTAAGTGATGGAAGGTCAGTGAGACCAAAAAAAAAAAAAAAAAAAAAAAAAAAAAAAAAAAAAGTGGCACAGTCTTGCTCCACCCTCCTGTTATCCCAAATATTTAAGGTGTTTCCAGTCCCTCCACATTTTGGTTTCTGCAAGATCCCACTGTAGCCACTGACATGGCTGCAAGTTTATTAGGAAGCTGAAGTCCCAGACGATGGAGAAAACGAAATGCCAACCAACCAACTGGCCGACCAACATAATGAATGATTTCTCTACACTTTTGATGTTAGAAGTTCCGTTTCCCATTCTACAAGGAGAAACTTGGAGAAATCTGGGACAGTCATTTCTGGAAACTAGAAAGCAGATACACTCAGAATTTGAATTATATTCTGTAGCTATCTCTAACATAAATATGGTAAATAATAAGAAAGACATTTTGCAATGTCAAAGAAAGAAATAAAGAAAAGACAAAATAGAGGCACCTGGGTGGCTCAGTTGGTTAAGCGTCTGGCTTCGACTCAGGTCATGATCTCACGCTTCATAGGTTACAGCCTGGCATTGGGCTCTGTGCTGACAGCTAGCTCAGAGCCTGGAGCCTGCTTCAGATTCTGTGTCTCCCTCTCTCTCTCTCTCTGACCCTCCCCTGCTCGAACTCTCTCTCTCTGTCTCTTAAAAGTAAGTAAAAAAACATTTTAAAAAATCTGTTTTAAAGAAAAGACAAAATAAATAAATGCATAATAAAGTGGTCTAAATAAAAATATAAATTTCAAAAGTGGGCATGTTTTTAAATAGTTTATAGTATGTGACATTAATGTCTACAAATGATATTCAGCTTCTAGTCAACCAGGAGTCCACACTCCAGATCCATGCAAGAGGAAATACAACCCTAGCATATTAAAATTTTCAGTTGAGGAAAATATGTATCAAGTCAAGGCACAATATTGTTTATGGGTCTCAAATTTTAGTTTCCACTGGTTAATAAAAAACAGAAGACTTAGTTGTAAAGTAAAACTGGACACTTTCAAATCATAAAAATAAAAAAGTATAGGAGCTAAAGACCGTGTGTTAAGGTACTATGGGATCAGGAAAGGTATAAAAAGGATGTAGATATGTATATGAATTTTGTCATGGAAGTACCAGATTTGTAAAAAAAAAAAAAAATGGAATGATGCAAATATCAGAAATAAGTGTAAACCATCAGCAGCACAGAAAAATACAACTCAATCAGGAAAACTGTTAATATAGTGAAGGAGTCCCTTGAAACCTATGACATTTTCCTTACGGTAATAAATAATTACAATGATAAAAGTTGCAATTTTCTAATTAACAGCTGAATGTGCCAAAAATGGACGGCACCTCAGTACATAAATAATTCACTCCTAGAAACAAAACAAAACAAAGCAAAACACACCTTAGCCAGTAATAAGACATGACTAAGGGATCCAAATATCCTGATGTGAGATAGACATGGATATGCAAATAAAAATAGCTCATGTAGTATTACATAAATATTAAAGGAAAGAGATAAAACCTAACTATACTACTGGAATTATGAATTTGAAAAATTAGTATAAATTCTTATCATCTTTAGATAAAAGTAATAACAGGAACTTGTAAGGGGGAGTATACGTGAGCTGGACCCTTAGGGGTCTCAAGTACAGTGACCACAGTCATAACAGTAACAAAAATAGCCGTACCACCACCACCAATAAAAATTTGCTCAATAGCTCAGAAACTTTGAGGAAAAATCAAAATTTCTGAGATGCTCAGCGAGTAGAAAAATCACCACTCGTCGTGATTTTCTGAAAAAGGTTGTTAAGCCATATCTGGATAAATTAAAGATGAATTAAAATAATTATGGGAAAATTTAGATTTAAAATATGACCAAGCACTGATAGGAGGCTTCTTAAGCTGTAAGATTTAGTAGAGGAGTGAAGCACAGAAATATCACGGAAATTCAGGTGCTCGTAAGACTCAAGCACGTGGTCAGACCTCAGCTGGTCACTCTGCCGGTGACTGGTCGCATCAGGGATCTCAGCTCCTCCAAATTCTGCACCTCCTCAGGGCAGCAGCTGGACTTGAGTTCCGCCAGATTCCCTTGTTTAGCTTCCTTAACTCCTAGGTGAAGTTCAGGTGCAGTTCTGTGGTAGAGTGTACCAGCTCTTCTGTGAGTCACAGACATCACTGAAGTTGAAGGATTGAAGTACTCAAAGGAAAACATGAGTTCCAGTTAATTTGGTGGATGCCAGGTCACCATTGAGGGGTCCAGCTTGTCTGGCTACCCAGATGTTCACGTTCAGTTTTCCTCCTGGAGAGCCAGAGCTGCTCACCTCGGGAGCTGTAGCAGATGCCAAGGTGGCAGACTTACATAGTGGACTTAACTCAGTCTCACAAGTATATAAAATCACATCGACATAGCACATCCCTATTGTTGTTTATAGTGGTTTTGTTTCTTTGATGAAACCCCGAAATATATATTTTCCTGAAGCAGAATAGCAATATCATTGTTCTTGAATACAGAAAATATCACAATGGCTTATTTAATAATAATAAGCTATCATAATTCCCGGAATAAGGTAACAGGAAGTGTACAATGGGAGACAGTATAGGCTAAGATATAAAGTAAATTAATTTCCTCAATTTATATGGGGGAAAGAATAATATGTAAATAAGAATATTAAATATAATGATCTAAACCATCAATCACATAAGGTTTCTGAGGACATACAATGTACTATCTGCAAAGAGAGCTTGGAGAAGCCTTTCTGGTGTTTAGACTAGAACTTAGAGGAACACGAACATTTCAGTGAGATAATTTGCATAAGGAAAAAATATGGTTTGGGATGGCTTAACATGTTATGTTTTTTAATATTAGGAAAGAAGATTCCCTGATTTACAGTGATGGTGCTTCCGCAAGACAGATTTGTGTTACGACAGTGTTTTCACTGGTAACAAGTAATCTATTCTAGTTGACAAAAAACTTCAGAACTGCCAGTATATTATAAAGAAACATATCAACACACAAAGTAGGGCACTTTGAAAATTTTACATTTTTTTCTGAAATTTAATAAACTAATTTCTCCCAGTAAAAATGCAATATGCTCAATAGAGTAAGAAGAAGGAATTTTGCTATTTTGTCAACTTTGACTTTAAAAGCTGTGAATACTCCATGTAAATGACATTATTTCCTGACACTAATTCCTCAATCCAAATTTTATAAAAATGGTATATTTATTCCTGATATTCTTTTTCATTTTTCAATAGGAGAGGTTTTAAGAAATATATCCTGCTCACTGTACTTTGTAAATTAGATGAAATATTTAAATTTTAAATTTTCATTTGTTGTTGCCTTTGAGTTAAAAGTGTGTGCATAGTTTCAATAAGAAATATGATGAAGAATATTTTGGTTCCTGACAGATAAAAGAAGCCCATACCTAAATCTTTCTTATAAACTAAGTTGAATCGTAAAATAGTAGGAAAACACATTTGACTATGGATTTCTATGAACAAACTAGCAGACAGAGGAATAAATTCCAATTAGTATAAAGAGCCAACCACAGGGATGGGACAAAATGAGTTCAGGGTTTATACACTTACAAAAAGAAGTAATGACACATGAATCACTCTTAAAGTGATTATTGAGCTGTGGTAAGTCAGGAGCTAAGCTGTATTGAGATCAAAGTGAAGAGTTTCAGGAACCTCAACATTAATTTGCACCATTTTTGTCAGTTGTAAAATCATAAGGCAATCAAAGCTTATCTAAAAAAATGTCCTTTTTTTGGACAATCACAGAAAATTAAACTCGCAATGGGCTTTTTGATTTAACAACTTCAATTATCATGACTGGATATATAAAATTTAACTCAATAATGAAATATAGGAAACATATAGGGGAGTGCACTGTATTTATATTGTCAAAATGTAACTTTTAAAAACCTATAAGCATTATTCTTATACAAGTAGGATATGATCATATCCTGTGTCAAATATTAATGCATCAATGAGGAAATGAATAAAATGATAAAGCTGATTCAAAGAGCATTTTGAAAACCTGGGTATTAATAGTCATTTTGAAAAAATAATATTAAAATATATTAAATTAAAGATGGCGAAGATAGATATAAAACTAGAAAAGGTCCTCTAGGGCAATAAAACCATAAATTGTGGGGTTGTCTTCCATATCGGATAGAAATCTGAATGGTAACATGCACTCCGCATTGTCCGGGCTTTAATCAAGTAACAAATAGCAGAGTCCGCAGGTTCATTCTCCTAGATAATTAAATAATCCTAAAGGGGCCTTGTTTATCAATACCGAAATAATACGGCATACTATTTTGCCTTATTTTCTAATTTTGGAGACTTTTTCATTATAGTTCACTAGCAACATAAAACACTAGGTGGGCCATTTTAATTATTATAATAAGTATAATGAAACTATTTAAGTTTATAGATAAAGTAGAAGTTATTTAAAACTAATAATAATATTATATATCACAGTAATATATAATATAATTAGACAAAAATAAATTATAAATTATTAAATAACTTAAATTTCTCTTTGCATAATAGAAAAGGTAATGCATTATCAGATCTTATTTTATGATGATGATCATTCCATCCCTATAGCACCTTCTTTACTTACAGAAACATAGGTTGTAGCTTTAAACAGTAAGTGCATATAGATTTTGGAAATGGTCACAAATTTAATCATTGCTTTTTATTGTTATCTTGCTTTTCCAGTTGCATATTCATTTGTAATCCTTTTTTTTCAGTTTAGTTCTTTTTTAATTAACCCAACATTCATATCTTAAAGAAAAAAATAGTGATGACTAGAAATAAGTTAAAAGTGATAGAGACAGAGGCTAAGAAGTGTTCCTATGGAAGATAAACTTTTAAGTCAGAAATAATTGGTATGGAAAGATCCCAAAAGAATATTAATTGAGGTTTGAACTTGTGGATACAATGGTCAATAATTTCACCACCCAGTTGTAGACATTTAACATAGCTTCACTTGAAGCCAGGCCTGTATGTTATTTAACACTAAAATAAAGTTGATTTTTTAAAGGATGATTTGAGAAGCTAAGCAGTTTCAGCTGCAGCATTTGACATCTGCTGCTTAGCAAGTAATAACATTAATAAAGGAATGCAATTTTCTACAATGAACGGAGTGGATGGTCTAGTAAATCACTAGATAACTTTAGCCATCAATCTTCTCTTGCTCAAGGCCGGGGCATGACTGAAAACAAGAAAGACAAAGAAAATAAACAGAAGGCTTTGCAGGAGAGTGAAACATAGAAGTGAAGTAAATTTTCCTCTTTGGATAGAAGACGAATGTTTCCAAGTCAGGGAAATCTACTCATTCTTAAACAACAGACTTCAGTCCCTTTCCTATTCCTCTTCATACTGGAACACTTTAGATGGCTCTGCAAATTGATACCCAAGGCTAAGAGCAAATGGAAACACTTGCTCTGAAATTTCTTTCTTTCTCTTAAATTTTAGCTGCCAGATTATCGCGGATGGATGCCATCGCCACACTCATGTCAGGGCAAGGAAGACGTGGTAATGTCGCTAAGTAACATTAGTTTACGGGCTGGAGACAGAACAATTCAGGCACTAGTGCAGCAAACAAACGAAGGCAACGGGAGAACCAGCGTGAGTGAGAAACATCTCCCTGCACGTGCACTTCCTATGTAGAGAATCTTAGGAATTTAAACTGAGAATCATACTATTGGGAAATATTTAGCAGCCTCTATATACACAGATCTTGTGCTATAGAAGATTGGGCTAAGGGACTACATTTTTTTTTTAATTTTTAGTGTTTATTTATTTTTATTTATTTTTTTAATGTTTATTTACTTTTGAAAGAGAGACGGAGTGTGCATGGGGGAGGGGCAGAGAGAGAGGGAGACACAGAATCCAAAGCAGGCTTCAGCTCTGAGCTTTCAGCACAGAGGCCGACTTGGGGCTCGAACTCATGAACCATGAAATCATGACTGAACCAACTCGAATGTTTAATCGACTGAGCCACCCAGGTGCCCCTATTTATTTTTGAAGGAGAAAGAAACAGAGAGTGAGCAGGGGAAGGGCAGAGAGAGAGACACACCCACAGAATTTGAATCAGGCTCCAGGCTTTGACCTGTCAGCACAGAACCCAATGGACCTTGAACCCACGAACCATGAGATCATGACCTGTGCTAAAGTCTGACACTTAACCAACTGGGCCACCCAGGTGCCCCAGGGGCTACATTATTGTTAGGGATTTTAGGTAATTCTTTAGCAATGTAATTTATATCCATATAAAATAGTTTGAAGACAAAATAGCAATCATTAAATATCCATAATAATATTAAATTTGTCAAAGAGATTATGAGAAAATGACATATGAAAAAATTCAGAAAGTTTCCCTGGTGTGAGTAAATAAGTCTCAGCTTTTAAGGTTTTTAGGCTTCAATTAAAATGTTATTCACAGGAACCAAAGTGTCAAGTTCAGTAGAACCAAAGAAAAGTGATTAATCATGGCAAAAAAAAAAAAAAGCATTTTCTTACATTTGAATAAATATCTCTACAGAATCTGAACAATATGTCACTGAATTGATTACTTCAGTGTAGAATAATAAGTTAACTGTTTGTTCTTCTTGAACCATATAGAGAATAACAAACACTTTGTTATCTATATTTCATGATCCTTCTTTCATTATCAGTAACATTTTAAAATGCATTATAAAAACAATAAAGTAATCATCTCAAATCAAAAGATTACTTCTACATTAAGAATGTAAGCTGTTTGTGGTAGGAAGAAATGATCTTTAAATGAGTGTGTTTGCCATTGTAATTATTTTCTCCCATTTCTTTATAAAGTATCCTGCAATGATCACATGAAATAATTTTCTTTCAAAAAAATCCATGGATATTCATTTAATATTTTTTCTCAGTAATAAGTTAAGTATATGTTTTTCTTGCTCACTTCTTTCTTGTTTATAACCACAGAAAGGTTAAGCAGTTTCTGGGTGGTCCCAGAGAAATCACTTATTGCACTGAAAGTGGATTCCTCTAAGAATTCACATTGTTTCTTCTTTCAACTCACCACCCCTCCTTCAGCCCTCTCTGATTTGTGTCAGCCTCCTCACTGGTACAGCGGGCCTACGGCAGAGTATACTTACAGTTGGGTATATGGACAATGATCAAGTTCAAAGGCAGAAAGGCAGAACACTGCAGTATTTTTTTCTAGTGACCTACCATCATCTTAATGAATGTGCAACTTTCCAAAGTTGATGAGACTACAAAAAATCTTAAGAAAATTAATTTTCAGATTCTCATACTCAACAATATTCCTTAAAACTGCCTTTGTGGAAATTCGTCTGCCGATTTCTTCTCACCTACACTATAATAATTGACCCTTCTCAACACACCTTTCGTATGTTTGGAATCTTACCATGGAACAACAGCCTGAGGGTAAGCAAGTCCAGTATGACCAAGATACATTTCAAAATACACTATGTACCTGATGAAGAAACTGTAACCCATCATCGGAAACATGGGAAATGCCAAGTCCTGAGTAACAGATACTTCTAAAACCAGTCTACTTTTGTTGTTGTTTGAAACATAGTGGATGGAAAACACAATTCTGTTTTCACCTAGTAGCTTCTTAAGAATAAGTTTTTTTAAATATTTATTTTATGTGAGGGGAGAGTATAAGCTGGGGAGGGGCAGAGAGAAGGGGACAGATGATCTGAAGCAGGCTCTGTGCTGACAGGCTGACAGCAGTGAGCCCAATGAGAGGCTTGAACTCACAAACCATGAGATCACGACCTGAGCCGAAGTTGATGCTCAACCGACTGAGCCACCCAGGCGCCCCTAAGAATAATTTTTTATTATAAGTCACTTTTGTTATGTAAGTCACAAGGTGTACACGGAGTTGAGTATACATCATTATAAAAAAAAACTTTGCTACTTCCATTTACCTTTTTATAGCAACAAATTTTCTGAGTCCAGAGTTATAAAAATGAAGACTGTAAGACAATGTTTCAGTCCAGCAAACAGGAGTATCTCTGTGTGTATCTAACAATTTAAATGAGTTTCTTCTATCAAATTAAGTAATGTATAAACCACGGAATTTTATTTTAATAAATCTTTATTGTAATATAAATATATACATGTACACATTGCTTTGAAAATCCTATACTGATAATTTCATAAAACCAACTGAAAAGAAATAATTTAAAACTTAGAGACTTAAAAAACAAGATGTTTTATGAATAGACTTCACATTGTGTATATATTTTATTGTATGAAACTCTGATTAAGAACGTAATTGTAAAATATTTTCAAGAATAAATATATTAAAAATGTATTTTAAAAAATTGGAGTGAAATAGAGCACAAAGAAAAACTCTTCATTGAATAGGGGCACCTGGGTGACTCAGTCAGATAAGCATTGGACTCTTGATTTCAGCTCAGGTCATGATCTCAAGATTCCTGAGTTTGAGGGTGGCTCAGTCAAGCAGCCGACTTCAGCTCAGGTCATGATATCACAGTTCGTGGGTTCAAATCTGTGCTGACAGCTCAGAGCCTGGAGCCTGTTTCTGATTCTGTGTTTCCCTCTCTCTCTGTGTCTCTCTCTTTCTCAAAAAAAATTCATGAGTTTGAGCCCCACATCAGGCTTTGTACTGACAGCAAGAGTCTGCTTAGGATTCTCTCTCTCCCTCTTTCTGCCCCTCCCCTGCATGCTCTCTCTCTCTCGCTCTCTCTGTCTCTCTGTCTCTCTCCCTCTCTCTCTCTCTCTCTCTCTCGCGCTCTCGCTCTCTCTGTCTCTCTGTCTCTCTCCCTCTCTCTCTCTCTCTCTCTCTCTCTCTCTCTCTCTGTGTCTCTCTCAGCAGATAAGTAAATAAACTTTAAAAAGTCTATTAAACTCCTCACTGAATTTTATAGAGAAAGAAAAAATACACAAATCACTCAGAATCAGAAATGCATCAGCATCACTGAAGCCCTGTGTTTCTTTCCATCACTACCTCACTTATCCCACGATCAGACCTATCCTGATTCCCAACACAAAGAAAGGGATTTTCCTGTCTTGAATTTGATTTACACAGAAAATGCTTTTGAGTCTGGTTCTTTTGTCATCATGTTTTGTTCTAAGGGGTCGTCACCCTGTGATATTCTTTCATATTTTTTACAAAGTTAAAGTTTGTTCATTCTACTTAGTAAATAATATTCTATTATATAACGGAACTCCATTCTAGTATCGATGGACATTTGCATAGTTTCTATTCTGGATTGTAACAAATAGTGCCTTCGAGAACATTCTTGTATATGTATTCCTAGAACAGTACTAACTCATTACTGTTAGGTTATTTACCTGAGGGCGAAACTGCTTTTTCACAGGGTATCCATGTGCTCACTTTCCTAGTTTTTCTATCAACTTTCACTTCCAACAGTGTATTATGATATTTCAAGCAGTTCAAGAGCTCCCTAACATTTTATTTTGTCTTTCTTTGGGATGTTAGCTAGTTTGGTAGGTACATAGTGTCATCTGCAAATAATAGTAAGTATCTCATCTTTTCCAAACCACATGCCTTTTTTTTTTAATGTGCTTGTGGTATTATTGGCATATTATTGGCATTCCACCATATTGTATTGCTTTGTTTTGTTTTTGGCCATATTGTTCTGGTGTGACCCTTTCTTCTAAATGTTTTATAGTACTAATAATCTAGAGATTCTTGCCTCACCCAGAAGTCGGTATTACAATTTTCACATTTTCCGAGGAACCTCCATACTGTTCTCCAGAGTGGCTGCACTTGTAATTATCACTGGGTCTTGTGTGTAACTGATGAATCACTGAATTCTACTGAGGCCAATATTGCACTGTATGTTAACTAACTAAAATTTAACTATACAACTTGCATTCTCACCAGTGGTGCAAGGTGGTTCCTTTTCTCCACATCCTCACCAACACCTGTTGTTTCTGGCATTAATTTCAGCCTGAGAGGCATGAGGTGGTATTTTGTCAAATAGAACTACCCTACAATCCAGCAATTACACTGCTTGGTATTTGTCCAAAGGATACAAAAATACAGATTTGAAGTGGTACATGCACCCCAATGTTTATAGCAGCATTATCAATGATAGCCAAAAGTTGGAGTGAGCCCTAAATGTCTGATGACTGATGAATGGATAAATGATATATATACCAATACAATGAATAGACTCAACCATCAAAAAGAATGAAATCCAGGAATGCCTGGGTGGCTCAGTCAGCTAAGCCTCCAACTTTGTCTCAGGTCAGATCTCACGTTCGTGGGTTCGAGTCCCGTGTCAGGCTCTGTGCTGACAGCTCAGAGCCTGAAGCCTGCTTCCGGTTCTGTATCTCCTTCTCTCTCTGCCCCTCCCCCTTTCATGTTCTGTCTCTCTTTGTATCAAAAATAAATAAAACATTAAAAAAAAAAGAATGAAATCCTGCCATTAGCAATGATGTGGATGAGCTAGAATATATTATGCTAAGCAGAATAAGTCAATCAGAGAAAGCCAAATACTGTATGATTTCACTCATATGCAGAATCTAAGAAACAGCGCAGATGTGCATATGGGAAGGGAGAAAAATGAGGAGAGAGGAGAGGGAAACAAACTACAGGAGACTTGATGATAGAGAACAAATTGAGGGCTATTGGAGGGAGGTGAGTGGGAGAGGGGCTAGACGGGTGATGGGCATTAAGGAGGGCACTTTTGAAACACCTGGGTGGTTCTGCCGGGTAAGCGTCCAACTTCAGCTCAAGTCATGATCTCATGGTTCGTTGATTCGAGCCCTGTGTCAGGGGCTTTCCTGACAGCTCAGAGCCTGGAGCCTGCTTCAGATTCTGTCTCCCTCCCTCTCTGTCCCTACCCTACTCACACTCTGTCTCCATCTCTGACTCTGTCTCTCTCTCTCTGTCTCTCTCTTTCTGTCTCTACCTTCCCAAAATAGACATTAAAAAAATTTTTTTAAAAAGGAGGGCACTTGTAATTATCACTGGGTCTTGTGTGTAACTGATGAATCACTGAATTTTATTGAGACCAATATTACACTGTATGTTAACTAACTAAAATTTAAAGTTAAAAAAAATTTTTTTTTCACAACCTCCTATTACTTACCATAATTGTAGATTTGGGGGATTGTACTCTTTTATTGAAATAAAAAGATCACTTTCTATTTCTAGTTGACTGATATTTATATCACAAATGAATTATTTTATCAATTGAGTTTTTCTATCTATAGAAATAGTACAATAATTTATTTCTGTTAATATTATAAATTGTAGTAAATGTAAACTCATATCTAGTAAAATCACTCATATTCTAGGAATTAACCTACTTTGTTCAGTGTGTTTATCCATTTATTTACTACCCGAGTTCTTTTGCTAATATTTTGTTAATAACTATCAAACCTGTGTTAGTGAAGATTATGTTCTGTATTTTTTCTTGAAATATATTTTGTGTGGTGTTGGTATCAGAGTTACTGAGTCCTAACTAAAATAATGCTACATTTTTCTTTTTTCCCCATTAGCTAGTGAATTTTGTGTAAGATGGCTGTAATTCCTTTTTTTAAAAAAATATTTGCAACAGCTCTGAGGAAACCATATGGGCATAAGTGTGTGGATTATGTTTTGTAGTTTTTTCTTTTTAATAATAAACTTTCTTTTCTTAGTAGACATCAGGCTTTCAGATCATCTATTGCTTCCTTTATTCGTCTGGTACATTGTATTTTTTCTAATTACTACTTTCACACAAATTGTCAAATTAAATGGCATAAAGTTGTTTATAATATGTTCTATTTATCTTTTGAATATCTGTGCAGACTTCTTCCAGGCTAAGAAGAAATTGTAATAGTAAAACTATGATGTGAGATAATAAAAATCATGTTTTGGAAACAAAAACAAACAAAACAATAAAATGCTTGGAACATATTTTTAAGTGAAAAACTGCTAACGTGTTTTTAAATCTTTACTAGTTAGATAATTTGTATATAAAAAGAAAAGTACAATAGATTGAGGCATATACATACAAAGTATATACACTTAAATCATGACAAAGTTACCATAGAAAAATGATATAAATGTGTCTATTATTTTGTCCTTAAAGACTTTTCCCTGTTTCCATGGTTAATATGAACATGAACTGTTTTCATGGTGAGAACAATGTTTCAAATATGAAACACAATTTTATCATTTTTTAGGATATCCGTCTCAAGACTAATTTAATTTTCTAAACCATATAATTGTAATTTTTATATATTCCCAAGTCCCATTTAATGTGCATACGTACTTTTATCAAAAATTTGTTTTTGGAAAGTAGCATTTCTTCAAATCTGTATTTACTTTTTTTTCTCTAGTATTTACTCTTATTAGAAAATATTTCTTAAAAGAAAACATATTAAATACTATTTTTAATGATATGAACAAAGCATGCTGTCACTTCTTGTGATGATAATTTATTAACGTAAATCAGTTGGTGAGAGCTGGAAAAGACCAAAGACAAAATTCTTTGTTCCTACTTACTCCACTGAAATGACTGTGAATGAACAGACACAGCATCAGGATTGGTTACATAAGAGAAGACCCGTGTGCACTTGTGAATCTAATTCAATCTACTGAAGTTATATGAATGTGTTATGTCCAATTCCCTAGGATCACATCAGGTTCAGTGATTCCATAGAAGGACAGATAGTTCTAAAATATGGTTGTACGTATGGCTATAGTTTATGACAGCATAATTATACAAATCGAAATCAGCAGCAAGAAAACACATGGGGGAAAGCTTGGAGGAAAATAGGTATAAGGCTTCACGAGTTCTCTCCCAGAGTAGTCACACAGGACACCCTAAATCCTCCAGCAAAAGATGGTAACATGTATGAAATATTACCTGCAGGGAACTCACCACTACTCAAGGTTGTTACAAAGGTTGGTAGTGTAGTCACTCTCTGGCTTGATGTAAACCTACAGAGCAAGATGAACCCCTACACAAAATTTGGTTTTTATGTCAAGAATAATGGCACCATGCATGCACACACACACACACACACACACACACACACACACACACACACACCACAAGCATTAGAAGAGGTCTAGACTCACACAGTGCGAGTTTCTGGAGTAGGAAGAGAAAGGAGAGCAGGGTGGCACTCAAGCAGTCCCTGTAAAGGAGACTGGCTTGGGGTTTTCATGGTGTTTAAAGGATGCGCTGGGATGAAGGTTGCATAGTTTGACTCTCCTGCCAGAGCCAATAAAGGGAGCACCAGACTTTCTTTGCATCCTACCCAGGTGTAGGACAGCCAGGGTAGAGTGAGGGAGGAGGCTTAAAGGCTATCTGCAAATATCAAAATATCGAGTTAGATCCTTTCTTGCATCTGGAACACATACCAAAGAGCCAGAGTCCCAGAACGAAAGCAGATGCTCTCCACAAACCACGGTTCTAGTGCATGTATGCTAGTATGTCAGTGTCAGCTTTATCATGGAGGAAAGTTTTATACTAGTATAAGGAGCTGTTTACTCACCAAGCTCCTAAACACCAGCCGAGGATCAACTTGACAAGTAGACAAGTAGACTTGTTAAGTCTAAGTAGCAGTGTTAACTCTTTTCTGCATGAGTGTGCCCTGAAGTTCACGTAGACTGCCTGACCACTCCGATGTCACATGACTTCATGGTAGGCTTTAGCAGGATTTGTTTCTCAGCTTTCTTCTTGGGTAACATACACCTAATAGAACATACTCTTGTGGAAAGATATCAGTACAGGGAAAACAAAGAATCATCCTCAAGTAGTGTGTGATACCCAATATTTTGTTTACCTAAGTTCTGAGCTTTTTAGCTGTGGTATCGACTTGTTGAACCTTTTCTGCTAACCTTCTGAGTAGTGGAGTGTGAAGTCTCCATCAAGTAATAGGGTCTGCTTTAGGCAACAGATTTCCTCTATTGCCAAGACACGATGTCTTTAATAACAGCCAAACAGGAATATGTAAAATAGTTTCTCACCTTGTTTCCCTCTCTAACCTGATGTGTTGGTGTCTAGTCATCTTCAGGAATAATCTAATTCCTTTTCATGTTCTCCTTTCCAAAAGCTACTATATATACTTATAAAATAAAGTATCAAATGATACCTACTATATATATTTATATAACTTATTCCCTATATTCTTTAGTTCATACTCTTGATGATGAATTCATTGATGAAATCTTAGTGTAAACCACATAAAACATGAAGATAAAATTTAGTTAACTTACATCTGTGTATCCAGTTGGTATATCAACAGGCTTTCAAAGCTGTTAACATGTTTACATTTAAATGTGATAGTTTTAAATTTTAATTATCTTCTGATATGGAAGAATCAAGTTATTTGATTCTTGTTATTTGTTGTAGGATAGTTGCAATTTTTGTAATGAATAAGAGATTAAAGCATACTCAAAGTATGGCACATTTATTAAAGTAATTATACTTCGAATACTTAGCAACAAATTTCATACCTCCTGGCTGAAGAGTAAAATTGAAATAGCAAACATGCCATAATGCAATTTACAATATAATTAGCTGTTGGTAGAATTATGTATTTCAAGTAACGCCATTATTAAAACATTTACAATTTACATAATCAGGCAAATAATTTAATGAGGTTGATATAGGAGAGTTTTTCCTCCATCCAATGAAAGACCACTCACAAGCAGAAGTAATAACCGATTTTAAATACTGAAATAGTTTAGACACCGTAAACCAGGTTGAGATATTTAACCAAAATAAGTAGAAAGATGAATGCTAAGCATTTAAGTATGCTTCTTCTTCTTTTTTTTTTTTTTTACAATTGTAAAATGTTATCAATAAGAAGGTTAAATGAATGAAATGTTTCTAAGGTTTCACCATTTGAACTGTAATGTACTTGATATTTATCATAAAATAATACAGTATTCAACATACTCATTAGAAATATCTTATAAAAGTTATTTTTCTTTTACCTTTACCTTTTTGTAAAAACTTCAGAATTTTAAAAAGTATTTTTTATTATTTAATGTATTTATTTAAATTGAAGTTAGTTAACATATAGTATAGTATAGTATTGGTTTAAGGAGTAGAATTTAGTGATTCATCACTTCCATATAACACCCAGTCCTCATCCCAACAAGTGCCCTCCTCAGTGCCCATCATGCATTTAGCTCATCCCCCATCCACTTTTCCTCCAGCAAACCACAGTTTTCTCTCAATAGTTAAGAGTCTTTTATGGTTTATCTCCCTCTTGGTTTTTGTCTTAGTTTTCCTTCCCTTCCCCTATGTTCATCTGTTTTGCTTCTTAAATTCCACATAGGAATGATATCATATAATATTTGTCTTTCTCTGACTTATTCTGCTTAGCATAATACACTCTAGTTCCATCCACGTTGTTGTAAATGGCAAGATTTAATTTTTTTTAAATCACCAAGTAGAATTCCAGAGTACATATTGGACTAAAGTCCAGACTTATCTGGGAGCATTGTAAAAGGGAATATGTAGGTTGAACAGAAGTCCTTTCTAGAGAAAGAGAGGCCCTTCCCAGAAGGAAACTCATAGAGAGAGATTAGAATTGTTCCTAAGAGCTTAATTCAGTGAGGAGACTTACATTGCAGACAGGTGTCTGCCACTGGCTTTTTGTTTTCATTAATTTTATGGCACAATTTGAGGTCAAATGGGGACTGAAAGTATTGTATCATGTAAACTTTAAGCAAAACATAAGGTATGTTTGGAATCCTATCAGATTGACTGGGAAACCTTATAATTTAATGAATATGATTTAATTTAATGAAACTTCAAGAAGGGTTCACTTGTGCAGTGGCTTCAGGGTCACCACTACAGAGAAAGAGAATTTCCACGCACACAGGTAGGTGGCAAATAAGGGATGTGGATTTCTGTGCTTTTTGTTCAAGCTGCAACTGAAATATTCCGAGATTCTCACAGAAACAATTGTTCAGTGCCTTATAGGAGCCTGAGGTAAAAAGGAGGGGCCACAAATCAAGGGGACTGTTGTTTCAGTTAACTTGATGTCACCAGTATTGTTGTCTGGAATTGCTATACTATACCTTCGGTTGTGGGAACATGTTTTTGTTAATTTAGAATGCTGATCTTTCGTTCTCTTCCTGGTATTCCTCTGTTTGTTAAGTCTCTCGGCGTTAATTCACAGAACTTTGCACATCTCCTAAATGCTTATCCAAGCGTTTGTTTTAGCTACCAAGTTATCACCTAGAGTTCAGATCTACCTACAATCTAGGGCTTGTAAGCCAAATCCAACCCACGGCCTGTTTTCATACTACCCACATGCTAAGAATTACTTTTACTTTCTAAAAAAGGTTATTTAAAAGAAGAAGAATGTGCAACCGAAACTGTACATAGACCGCAAAGCCTAAAATATTTGTTTCTTGAGCATTAACAGGAAAAAAATGTCCACTGCGATCCTGAGCAGTGCCTTCAACAGAACTTTCGGTGGTAATGGAAATATTGGTGACTTTCAATACAGTTTTATCCAAAATCGAATCTTTCTAAAGAAAACAACTTATTTTAAGTGAACTCAAAGTTAAGGATAAACTCATTTAGGTAAAAATTTTAAGAAGAAAATCTTCTGGAGTACCTGGGTGGCTCAGTCAGTTGAGCATCTGGCTTCAGCTCAGGTCATGATCTCACAGTTCATGGGTTTGAGTCCCGCGTCGGGGCTCTGTGATGACAGCTAGCTCAGAGCCTGGAGCCTGCTTCCGATTCTGATCTCCCTCTCTCTGGGACCCTCCCCTGCTTAAGGTGTCTCTCTCTGTCTCTCAAATATAAATAAATAAAACATTAGAAAAAATTTTAAAAAAAGAAGAAAAATTTCTGAAGTTAGGTGTGGATAAAAGTTGAATGAGTCTCATTGAGAAGTAGCTAATGCTCTTGGAAACCAACACGTCAGCGGTGAGGTTGAGAGACTCCTGGGCTCCACGCGAAAGTCTCTTCTAACTGTGCTGTTCCGTAAGTCAGTGTGGAGTTGACTGGCTCTATCTTACCGTTCTAAATGGAGTCCATGACATAAGCACTTACTAAAAGCAAAGCCAGTCAGCCTGTTAAAAGGCATTTGGTAAGTTTCCAGGAAAAAGAAAAAAGACTACAAAATTGTCTGTCATAAATTGCAAGAAAGATCTGTGCATGACAGCTTGCCTAGATAACCTGAATGTATTGTTTGTCAAATAATGGCAGAGATGGTCTCACTAGCCCTATGATATAATGAGAGTAAAAGCAAGCTTTCTTTCCAGGGAGATACAGACAGACAGAGCTAGAGAGAGGAGCGGGAGAAGCATGCTCAGCTACAAAGTGGGGGTAGGTGATTATTTGTTTTCAGAACTGGTATGAATAAATCTGCTCAGGAAAATTAATTTTAAAAAGAAGCTCTTCAGGAGTGTTCAATTTGAGAGACAAACGTCTTTTAAACACATTAGGAGTTTAGAAAATCAAATAACATATAATAATAACAATACCAAAAAAAGTATTATTACAATATTAATAGAAGTGTTATTTTAAAAAAGTAATGACTCCAAATGAAAACACTCTAGAGTGAGTACTGAAGACCATGAGTAGCCTGTTTCACACACAATAGCACAATTTTATTCCTTCTTCTTCAATTTTTATTTTATAACTATGTGGGGACAATAGAAAGATAAAACATCTTTTTCAATAACTCTAAATCTAGAAATCTTTGTATAGTGCTAAGTGAATGAAAATATGGGGACAAGAAACTTTCTTTAATTCCCAGGGTTTTTGAAAGACAATGCACAGTAAAATGGGGAGATTGTGCTTTAACTTAACACAGCCAGCTCTCATAACAAACAATAAATACTTGCTAAATACCTTTCTGTACAAGATATTGTGAATCGTGCTCAGTGGGATATAAACAAGATAGCACAATATTTTCTGTGGATACACTTACAATAAAGTTGAAAACGACAAAGTAATCAGACCTACTATGATAGGCATAGTATTTATGTTAAAGTTAATGCCAATTAAATCTTATAAGGCAGACAATATTATTTTTCAATTACAAATGAAAAAACTGAGATGCAGAGAGGTTGTTATAAATCCAGAGCCTCAAATTATAACTGCTAGAATTTGTTCTCGAATTCAGATATGTCTTACTCTAGGTTTAGAATTTTTAGCCATTGAACGGATTAAAAATGTTCTCAGAAGAAAGCGATGAGTGGTAAATGAATGTTGTGAACGGCGTTGGAATACAGAAATGACATAACTCTGAATGTGAATGAACCAGAAAGTTTTCATGCAGAATGAAAAGCAGTATTTTCTCTTTGAAAGATGAGAGTGATTTAGATGAGTTGAAAAGAGGGAGTAGAGTGGCATTTTAAGAATTTGTAAAATTTACTGAAACACAAATATACAAAAAAACAGATACCTGCCAGTTCAGTCACAACACTGTTGTAAACATGAAACCTGATTGAACAATATTAAGTCTTTTGTCAATGCTCAGACAGCACAATATAAAACGGCTTCCATCTCTGTACCCAACAAAACCACCTACTTCCCTCAAATAGAGAAATAAAATAAGTTTTGCCTTTCTCATTCAGCTCTTCATTCTACCTGGAAATAATTTTGTGTATGTTACAAGGAAGAATTAAACATTGTAAAAAATGTTTAATGTTTATTTATTTTTGGAGAAAGAGAGAGAGAGAGAGGGAGAGAGAGAGAGAGCGAGCACATGAGTGGGGAAGTGACAGAGAGAAAGACTCCGAATCCAAAGCAGATTCCAAGCTCTGAGCTGTCAGTCAGCACAGAATCCGACATGGGGCTTGAACCCACGAGCTGTGAGATCATGACCTGAGTCAAAGTTGGAAGCTCAACTGACTGGGCCATTAGATATTCCACGAATGTATTTGTTGCCTTTCCCCACCCCACATAAACAGAGCATTTTAATGCTTTTGGTGTTAGATTATGGGTCCAAGAACCATTTTAGGAATAACAATGCACCCCTTGGAACATAAGTAGACCTAATTTTTTGAAAATAGATCTTTGCCTATTACAAATGATACATTATAGTTTCCAAAGGCATGCAGTGCTAAATCTGTATTTGCAAAAACTTTAATCATTTCCTACAGATTTGAAACAAGAGTGATCATTCACTCAATCACTATTAAAATGTCTATAATTTGATAACAGGACACTAGGATTGACATTGCCCATTGATTTCCTTTATTTAAAACTGGTAATTACTAATTTCATAAGTTTTTTGACTTGTTTTGTTAAATCCATTGTTTTAAGTTTTTATTTAAATTCCAGTTTACATACAGTGTAATATTAGTTTCAGATGTACAATAAAGCGATTCAATACGTCCATACGTCACCCAGTGCTCCTTCAGCAGGTGCACTCTTCAGTCCCCATCACCTAATTTACTAGTCCCTGTTTGTCTTCCCATATCATAATGATGGTTATATTGGTGATGATGAAGGTAATTATAATAATTAGGGATAATAAGTAATACAGTTATGTTCAGTAGTTGTCAATTATTCATGTTAATAAGTACATTTATTACTTCAGTTAATCTCCACAAGAACCTTATGAACAAAGCATGTCATTATTATCCCTATTTCATAGGTGAGAAAATGGAGACACATAAATATTAACTGACTGCTCAAGATTACAAATATCGTAAGCACACATTTGAGGTTTGGGGATAGGCATCTGCTCCAGAGTTGTGTCTTTTCTACTATAACCCAGACTCTAAGTGGATCACCAATTACCTAGCATTACCACTTTAAATGTCTATCCTTTATTCAGTGATCTGCAATACAGTTTCAGTTAGATATTCAGTCCATATAAAATGATCTATTTCTGAGTAGAAGGAGGACCTTATGCTTGCCGCAACCCCTGAACACAGCTAGATCAATATCAAATCATTCTGAACACCAGGAAATCAGTCTGAGGACTGAGAGATGAGCTGCACAACTAGAGGGAGAGAAGACGCCAGTCATGGAAGTTAAGAGGTATGGAGACTTCATTTGAGGGAGGAGAGAATCACTGGTGCTGTGGTGGGGAGGGATCCCTAATCAGGAGGAGAGAAGAGAAAGAGAGAATGGGGTGCAGGCCATTGCACAAGAAAAACACTTCTCCAAAACCATTGACGGGGAAAAGAAGAGGGACAGATAATTGCAAGTCTTTACAATTAGCCCAGCTGAAGGTCTGTAGTTTAAGCAGTCTGTGCCTCACCAGGGTCAAGCCTGGTAGGCATAGCGGTGCTCCTGTGGAGAAGGAGGGCAGAGGCCAGGGAGAGAACAGTGTGCTCTGAAGGTCCCCTGCATCGCACTGGGAGAGACAGTTTCCCTTTCTAAACTTATTTTTAATGTATACTTATTTTATTGAGAGAGAGACAGAGACAGAGAGTGAGCAGGGGAGGGACAGTAAAAGAGGGAGAGAGAGAGAGAGAGAAAGAATCTCAAGCAGGCTTTGCACTCCTAGTGCGGAGCCCTACCAGGGGCTCAAACTCATGAACCATAAAACCATGACCTGAGCTGAAATCAAGAGTTAGACACTTAACTGGCTGAACCACCCAAGAGCTGCAGAGACCGTTCCTGTTCTTGGAATGCATACGGGAGAGGTGGCACTGCTTCTGCGGGGATGAAAGAACCAGCGGGTGCCATTGAATGGCTCCATTCAATAGCCTGAAAGCAGAGGCAGCTTCTGAGGGCAGTAACCTGGACACCAGCTTTGTGCTGCACTTTCCCATAGACTCCAAGCCCCTGCACACTCATGCAACTGTCCTTCTGGGACAAAGCAATACTAACCACAGTACAGTGAAACCCTCCGTCAGAGGGTCAGCATGGGTCTGTGCTGTACTGGGTCCCTAAAATTCTGTGTTTTGAAATTCAGCTGACCCATCTGAAATAAAACACAGGAGCACAGTGCTGCTGGGTGGGCAGAAGGCTCTGGCTCAGCAGGGTGAAGGCAGGGATTTGAAAGAAGCCTGGGAAACACAAGGGGGATATTGCTGGCTCAACTGTGAGGGCTTCCTGAATAGTACTGGGGGCAAACTCCCCTCTCAGGATGACAGAGTTGGCTGATTCCATTTTTACCCCTGCACATCAGCTTAGATAGACATCAGTGAGCAGCATCTCACCCACAGTGGAGACTTGAGCCGCTTACACCAAGTCCTACCCTTCTGCACTCTGTAGATGCTCTTTCACTAAAGAAAGTGTGCATGAGAATTAGAGCAGCACTCCGCCCTCCCTGACCCCCTCCACCCACCAAGCTTACTGACCATAGCGTGCTGCAATGCTTCTGCTCTAGGGGAAATAGGATCTGGTCTCTTGTAACAAACAAATCAAAACTCACCTAGTTAAATCTTGCCAAACTGTGGATGAGGTCCAAGCACTCCCCACTGCGGGCAAGGAGAACCATGAAGAAAACTGACCTGAGGGAAAGAGCAGCCAAAACACAACAGCACAGTGCACACTGCATACACCAGAAATACTTCCTGAAGAATCAGGCCCTGATCAGTAGACATTAATATAGCCATTATTCTTAGGAGCAGGTAATCTAACACATAGAAGACAGAGACCTAGACAAAATGCCAATGTGTAGGAATTCATCCCAAAAGAAAAAACAAGAAGAGGTCATGTCCAGGGATCTACTCAAAACAAGTATAAGTAATATGCCTGAACCAAAATTCAAAGCAAGAGTCATAAGGATACTAGCTCATTTTGAGAAAAGCATAGAAGACACCAGGAGTTTCTTACCACAGATACAAAAGATGTAAAAATTAAGCAGGCTGAAGTGGAAGCAAATGAAAATGAAACATGATTTTCTAAAACCTTTGGTATGCAGAAAAAGCAGTCAGAAGAGGGAAGTATATAACAATACGAGCGTACATCAAGAAGCAAGAAAAGTCTCAAATACACAACCTAAACTTAAACCAACAAAAGGTAGAAACAAAACAGCATAAAGCCTAAAACCAGCAGAAAAAGGGAATAATGAAGATTAGAGCAGAGACAAATGATATGGAAATAATCAAACAAAAAATGGTAGAACAGATCAATGAAATTTGGAACTTGTTCTCTGCAAAATTAGTAAAATTGATAAACCCTTCACCCTGACTTATCGAAAAGATTAAAGAGCCAAACAAAATCACAGATGAAGGAGGAGAGATTACAACCAACACCACAGAAACACAAACAATTATAAGAGAAACTGACTCAGTAATCAAAAAATCTCCCAAGAAACAAATGTGCAGAGCCAGATGGCTTCCCAGGGGAATTTTACTAAACATTAAAGAAAAGTTAATAGTTATTCTTCTCAAACTTTTCCAAAGATAAATGGAAGGAAAACTTCCAAAGTCATTCCATGAAATCAGTACTACCTTCGTTCCAAAACCAGACAATGACCCCACTAAAAGGAAAATATAGGCCAATATTCCTGATGAACATGGATGCAAAAAAATTCTCAACAATATACAAGCAAATTGAATTTAAAAGAAAATTAAAAGAATTATTCAGCAAGATCAAGTGGAATTCGCTCCTGGGATGCAAGAATGTTTCAATATTCCCAAATTATTCAACATGATATACTACAGTAGTAAAGGAAAGGATAAGAACCATATGATTCTCTCAAAGATGACAAAAAATAAGTGAAAAATTCAGCATCTATTCTTTATTAAAAACCTTCAACAAAGTAAGGACAGAGGAAGCATATCTAAACATCATAAAGAGTATATACAAAATCCCATAGCTTATATCATCCTTGACATGGAAAAACTGAGAAGGCTTTCTCTATCTATGGTCAGGACCAAGACAGGGATGTCCTCTTTCAACATTATTATTAATATAGTACTGGAAGTTTTAGCATCATTGATCCGACAACAAAAAGAGGTAAAAAGTTTACAAATTGGCCAAAAAAAAAAAAAGTCAAGCTTTCACTATTCACAGGCGACATGATACTCTATATAGAAAACCTGAAGGACTTCATTCAAAAATTGCTAGAGCTGATACACAAATTCAGCAAAGTCTCAGGTACAAAATCAACATACACAGATGTGTTGCATTTCTGTACACCAATAATCAAGCAGCACAAAGAGAAATCAAATAATTGATCTCATTTACAATTGCAACAAAACCCATAAGATACCTAGGAATAAATATACCAAAGAGCTAAAAGATCTGTACTTTGAAAACTATAGAACACCTGTGAAAGAAATTGAAAAGGACACAAAGAAATGGAGACAAATTCTATGCTCATGGATTGAAAGAAGAAATATTGCTAAAATGTCTATACTACCCAAAACAATCTACACATTTTTTATTTACTGTATTTTTAAAAGTTTGTTTATTATGAGAGAGAGAGAGAGAGAGAGAGAAACAGGAGAGGGGCAGACAGAGAGGGAGAGAGTCCCAAGCAGGCTCCTCACTGCCAGTGCAGAGCCAATGTGGGGCTGGAACTCACAAACCATGAGATCATGACCTAAGCCAAGAGTCAGACATTTTACTAGGGCCCACCCAAGGGCCCTTCAGTCTACACATTTAATGTAATCTCTACCAAGACACCACAAGCATTTTTCTCAGCACTAGAAAGCAATCCTAAAATTTCTATGGAATGACAAAGACTCTGAATAATCAAAACAATCTTGAAAAAAAGAAAGTAAAGCTGGTGGCATTGCCATTACAGAACTCAAGTATATTACAAAGCTGTAGTCATCAGTACAGTATGGTGCTGACTCAAAAACAGACATATAGATCAGTGGAACAGAATAGAAAACACAGAAGAGACTCACAACTACATGGTAAACTAATCTTGGACAGAGCAGGAAAGAACATCCAATGGAAAAAAAGATAGTCTCTTCAACAAATGGTGGCGGAAAAACTGGAAATCAACATGCATAAGAATGGAACTGGACCACTTTCTTACAGAAAGCACAAAAATAAATTCAAAAGGGATTAAAGACCTAAATATGAGTAGTAAACAATCAAAACCCTAGAGTAAAACAGAAGTGGCAATCTTTGAACTTAGCCATAGTAATCTCTTACTAGACATGACTCTGGAAGCAAGTGAAACAAAAGCAAAAATGGACTATTGGGACTTTACCAAGATAAAAACCTTCTACACACCGAAGGAAACAATCAACAAAACTAAACAGAACGGGAGAAGCTATTTGCTTCATATTCATATGACATATATAGTAAAGGTTTAGTATCCAAAATCTATAAAGAACTTCTCAAACTAACATTTCTAAAAACAAATAATCCAGTTTAGAAATGGGCAGAAGATATGAACAGACATTTTCCCAAAGAAAACATACAGATGGCTAACAAATACATGAAAAAATGTTCAACATCACTCATCATCAGAGAAATACAAATCAAAGCCATAATAAGACAACATCTCACACATGTCAGAATGGCTATAATTAGCAACACAGGAAACAACAGATGTTGGTGAAGATGCAGAGAAAGGAGAATCTTTTTATACTTTTGGAAGGGAATGCAAACTGTTGCAGCCACTCTGGAGAATAGTGTGGAGATTCATCAAAAAGTTAAAACTAGAACTACTCTATAACCCAGTAATTGTCCTACTAGGTATTTACCAAAAGGATACAAGATTACTGATTCAAAGAGGCACAAGTACCCCACTGTTTATAGCAGCATTGTCAATAAAAACCAAATTATGGAAAGAATCCAAATGTCCATCAACTGATGAATGGATAAAGAAGATGCATACACACACAATGGAATATTAATCTATAATCAAAAAGTATGACATCTTGTGATTTACAGCAACATGGATGGCACTAGAATGTATTATGCTAAGCGAAATAAGTCACTCAGAGAAAGGCAACTATCAGATGATTTTACTCACATGAGGAATTTAAGAAACAAAACAGATGAACATAGAGAAACAGGAAAAAAAAAAGAGAGAGAGAGAGAAAAAGGCAGACCATAGGAGAATCTTATATAGAGAGAACAAACTGAGGGCTGCTGGAGAGGGGATACGAAGGGGATGAGCTAAAATGATGATGGGTATTAAGGTGAGCACTTGTGATGAGCACTGGGTATTATATGTAAGTGATGAATTACTAATTTCTACTCTTAAAACCAATATTACACTATATATCAACTAACTAGATTTTAAATAAATGCATGAAACAAACAAATAAACACACGCTCTGTTAATCCTCTTTAATCATACTTGAGTATTCTTGACTGCTTTTCTAAAAAAATAGTTCTAGATTTTGTCAAGTAACTAAAGAAATTTTTTAAATCTTTTGATTTATAAGTTTTTTGAATCTATAACCAAATTATACATCTTGGGTTTTAGTTCTTTTAATCCATGAATGTAGAACATTTGTTAATGCATTTGAGTTTTTTGACCATGATTTGCTCATTTTCCCTTGAAATTGTTTTGTGAAATTACTGAGAAAACTACTCCAAAGATTATAGTTGTAGTGGACATTTAGATGAATTGCTTTTTGTACTGTGAATGTGATGTGATCTTGGCTTTCAGGATCATATTAGAATTTGGTTCTGATTATAACTTTTAGAGAATTCCTCACTCATCAGGCCTACTGCTCTATCAGACCTACTGCTCTACAACGAGTAACTTTTATTTTAATGTTCCCTAGATGATAAAGTGGAAGAGTTTTTGATTCAATTCTCATTTTCACAGAGATGATAGCCCTGTGGATACCAGCTTTCTAGAAAAATTGACTTGAATTCAATTTGGGCAGGTGTTGAAATTGTGTCATCATCCCTGTGATGTGTACTGAGTATTGGTGAGCCAAAGTTCATCACTTTGTGGTAATGTCTTCAGAACAAAACTGTCAGATACTGGGTTCTCATTTTCATTTAGATGTTTTAGCCAACTTATCACTACATTTAAGAAGAATACCTTTATAAATAGTTTACACTTAACTGCTGCATTTTCAGTTGTTTTCTGGATACTTGGTCACTTCTTTACTATACACAGAACTCAATTTTATTTATTTAAATAACTTATTACTACCAGCTCTTCTTAAGTATCTTATTAGAACTTTTCCTTTTAAATAAAACATACATATTCTACTATTTATCCTTTTTAGAGACATACTTAAATCCTTATAAATTACTGATCTTACTGTCATATTATGATGAGAAAATCAGAAATATATGACTTGAATATGAGTGGATTTTAGTAATAAAAACTTCATGTCACATACAACACATGTAAGAAAGAAGCCTAAAATCAGAAATATACTATTTATTCAATAATTTTATATAAATTATGAGACACAGCCTGAAATATTTTTTGTAAAATCAAACAAAATGGGAACCACTCATGCTTTTAATATTTTCAAGGCCAAAGTTGAGGTGAATTATCTACATATAAAATTTAAATAAAAGAAATTAATATACAGGTTGATAATTAAAAAGCAAGTCACTCAGCCTCTTAGAATTTAGAAATAGATTATGGAGATGATGGAATTGAAAAGCTAAGAAAATATTCTGTGTTTCAGGGAAACAGGCAAAGCTACAGATCTTTCAAATATGATGCTAAAGAATTTAATAAAAATATATTTTTTGCCAGCTGTTTGCAGATTTTCTAAATTACAGCAAATGAGTTGTAAAAGCCATGTGCCAGATGGAAAAAGGCTCATATTTCCAAAAGTGTTAATGAAGTTTAGTTATAGCAAGTTAGATACAGGGGAAAAAAATGGTATAAGACATAACGATTTTGTCAAGCCAGCAGCTGTCACAATGAAGTACTCATTTGCCTATATTTGGGCATGTTCCCATATTTGTTACCATATTTATTATATAACAAATACCGAAAAATGTTCACCTTTATGCAAGTCAACTTTAATGGATGTCATTTATTTATAAAAGAATAACTAAAATATAATGCCACATTGTACAATTACAATAATTCTACGAATACATGAGTGGTTTCCCAGACAAATTTTTTCCATTTGTTTTATTTTATTTTTTTTAGTTTTATTTAAATTCCAGTTAGTTAACATACAGTGTAATATCAGTTTAAGATTTACAGCTTAGTGTTTTAACACTTACATGCAACACCTTGTGCTCATCACAATAAGTGCATTCCCATCATTTACTTCACTCATTACCCCCACCCACCTCCCCTCTGGTAACCATAAGTTTGTTCTCTATAGTTAACAGTCTGTTTCTTGGTTTGCCTCTCTCTCTTTTTTTTTCTTTTGCTCAATTGTTTCTTAAATTTTCCATATGAGTGAACTCAGATGGTATTTCTCTTTCTCTGACTGATTTATTCCCTTTCACGAACAATTTTTTACTCACACTGATGACATAGAATCGCCATTTGAAAATGTTTAAACAGACATGTCTAGTAAGAAGTTGCTATGGCCAAGTTCAAAATACTTGAAGGATTGCTGTGAAATGATAAATGTGTGTTGTTTTATGCCGCTATGTCTGTGGTCATTTGTTATGCAGTATTAGATAAATAATACAAGACCATATATGATTCTGACATTAGGAAGATAGTAGAAGTATCAGCAATACACACTAATGCTGATTGGAGCCTTCGGCAAAGACCTATTAATACCATCTAGTTGTGATGGCTGGGGTTTAAAACTAGAAAAATTACCTGAAGCTACTTCTAGGAGTACTGTCTTTGAAAGACAAATTATAACCACTTTAAGGGCCTTAGTAGAGTTTGAATACTCATCAAGTCAGGGTTTATGTCAGAATTGTATTGCAATAGAGAGAATTCAGCTCACCAAGTGGAAATGACACACTTAAGGTTGTGCATCATGGGTGACCACCAGTATTAGTGATAACATAAGGGAAGACAGCCAATATGCCTTTGGGCCCTAAATTAATTCCCTCTAAGAAGTTACCTGGTTCCATAATTATAAGGAGTTTAAAAACTCTTTTCTAGAGTCAGTTATTAGAGGAGTCCCAGCAAGTATCATGGCTAAAGATGGAGAACCAACATTCAATCTACATTGTGACTTGTGATAGCTTCATTTGGCTGAAGAAGAAAAAGATATGTCCCCACAATGAGCAAAATTAAGAATGATATTTCTCATTTCACCAGAAGAATAAATAATGGGAAGGTATGGATTAATACTGTTCCTTAATTGCTAACAGACTAGCTCTATGGTCAGGAAAGTGGTTTCTAGGTGACTGGAGGATGAAAGGAACCCTACTCTGGGAACTGGAAGTGATCACTTAGCCACTTTAGATGAGTAGTAATAGATACATCCAAGCAATACAAAGATGGAAATAGGAAGAACCCATTTTTGAACCTCACTATTAAGCATGTGCTCTGTTTCCTTCCTGTCTCTATGGGACAATTGCTGAACTATCAAAAAATGCACACAAATGGCATAAACTATAGCTCTTTCCCTTCTAAGTGTATTTTCAAAAATGTCTTCCAATCAAAACTATTGTTTTCTCTAGATTTTTCATTGTGAATAAAATGATGCTATACATTTCAGAGGGAAGAATTCTATATTTTAGGTAAAAGAAATTACACTAAAAGTTCTTATATCAGTATTACCACTACAGATACTAATTATTATCTCCCATTTATTAATATTTTCAATCAGTTGGATATTGTTTAATTGATTCACTTGAATTCTTTTTAACTAAATTTCACAATTGTTTGAGAAAGTATTGTTAATATCAATACCATAAGTTAATTGACTTTCCTGAGACACACACCTGGTAAATGAGTAAGTGTTTGAACCAGGCAAGCTGTTTTAAAAAATGTCGTTCTAAAGCACTTTGTTATATTCAGTTCGGTAATATCAAGACCTAACTCCTCTATATCTAGGTCACAGATAATACAAATCATATATCATTATAAGCTGCTCAAGTATCTAATGTGTGATCTTGCTCTTATTTTTTTCTGTAGATATACATAGAAATAATTCTATCTAGAATTTGCTGGTCCATGGGGTCATTCCTGAATATATTCTCTCTACCTCCAAACACACAGTTCCACCTAATGATTAGGAGAATACATTTCAAAATGTTATTGTTTCTGATACCTGCTATGGTGTGGAACTCTGAGGGAAAATATTCTATATAATTTTCCATGTGCTACAATATATCCACAAATATTTCCAGAAGACAATTCTAGCTTTACTGGCAGAGAGTGTTGGAGCCAACTTTTCTGTAGTGTTTGGATAGCTTACTATATGAGGTTCAATACTAAATTTGTTTCTGAGATTTTATAGTAGAATGTCACCTGCACTACAGAAGTTTCCTTTAATTCATGTTTTATTATGATTAAGTAGTTGTATAATAACAAACTTAGCTGGCTTTTGTCCAAGTTCCTGGGAAGTAACCTTTAAGCCCTTGGACCTTACTCGGTCATAGGAGTGTCCTTATTTTTTGTTTGTTTGTTTGTTTGTTTGTTTTATGGCAGACTTCACAGTCACCTAGTGGTTTATGCTGAGGTGGCTCAGGGTGGGCCTCCACAGAGTTTGTGCTAAGGAGATGACTCAGGATAGAAGTTGGCCATTCCAGAAAGAAAGACTAGTCATGTAAGGCTTGGGGTTTTGTATTACATGGTATCAGCCAGATCTCTAGAGAGTGGAGAAGAGAAGGAATATGAGTTCAATAACATGGCCAATGATTCCATCAACAACCTATAAATAATGAAACTCCAACAAAGAACTTTAGAAAATGCAGCCTGGGTGAGTATCCCAGTTGGCCATGCTATGTGTTATCACACTGTGATGTGCTAAGAGGTTGTTGCCTGCCTCCACAGGAGAAGAACAGCAGAAGTGCTATGTCTGAATTCTCCAGGACCTTGCTCTATATGCTCTGCCTTCGGCTGCTCTGATTTGTATCCTTTTGCTGTAATAAAATTGTAATCAAAAGTATAGCTCTTTCAGAGTTCTGTAAATTATTCTAGCAAATTATCCAACATAAAGAGGTAGTGAAAACTCTCAAATTTATAGCCAGCTGGTCAGAACGGACTGTTGCCCAGGGACCCTCCAACTTGCAGCAGGTGTCTAAAGTGAAAGCTTGTGGAGGACCATGCTCCTAATCTATGAAGCTTGGCCTAGCCTGGATAGTTGGAGTTCGTAGTCTTTGCAACAGAAGAATAGTGAATTTAAACATGTGATTTTTCTTCATAATTTAAAAAATATATCGATGAAATATTGTGAGATATTTAAGATCACTCAGATACGGTGCATTGTCTACTGTGAGTTTATGTGTGGTGTTTAAATATTGGAATTGTATTAACATCACAGACAAAAATGTATATATTACGTTCAGGTATCTCCATGTGTTCAATCTAAGTGTTGTTGTCACAATTTAATGTGAAGCAAGTTTAATTTGTTTTTTGTATACTTAAGTGTTCTTAGAGAAGCTGGCAGAACCATGTGAAGCAACATCCACTTACCTGCACCAAGGGAATGACACTGGCATCCGTGGGTGGGACAAAAGAGGCCATGTACTGTTCATGTGGAAAACCAATTCTCTGAACAACCATTGTGTAAAGAAGTTTGGAAATCCCTCTTCTACCAATGAATTCTATGAAAAGGCTTTGGAAACAGCAAACATGAGATGATAAAGTTCTTTTGTACTAGAGAAGCTGTGGACTCATGTTGGTGCTTTGCCATGCACTTGCTATGCAGTCTTAGCTAAGGCACAGGACTCAAAGAAATGAGAAAAATACAAAATAATGCAAACCTGAAGACAATGAAGATAGCTTCACCCCTGGGCCTTTTTGTGCATCTGTTCACTTTCTACATTAGGAAGAAATGGTCTCGGTCATTCAGAACATCTTGAGCATCATCAAGGCAGCTGTGGGAGGAAGGAGGGGCCATTTGGCCCCCACCAACCGCTCCACAGCTAGAAGTGATCATGAAGTCTTCTACAGGATCATGTTTGTCATGGGGATTACTGGTACCACATATTAGTCTTCTAATTTGCACAGTATGCCAGAGAAGTTTGACCCATGAAAACTTCAGAGCACTGAAGCCAGGCATTTCTGCTAATTATCATGATCTTGGAAGAGCAATAAGAGATGATGTTAAACAAGTAATTCATTTTGCCTTCTGAAAGGTCACTTCTTTGTTCCTTGAGAGAACAACAAATTTATACCTATTATTTGGAGAAAAGGCCCAGAAAAAAACTGTAAAGGCACTAGGTGAAATAATTGTTTAAGGCATTTCCTCTCATGTAGGAGAAGACTATGTTTTCATCATGAATGGAAAAAATGAAGATATTTCAACATGGATCACAGTCAACCTCATAATGGGTGGTTTAGGTCCCCAGGAAGAAGCAAGTGTGCTAGATTTGAAGAAAAGATCCACTGGGTTCATCTTACTTCCAAGAGTTGAGAGCACCCTAATCACATCCCCAGTCATTAATATAAGATCATTCCAGATGTTTAACAGGACCTAAAATCTCCATTTCTACATCTACTGTGTCTTGTATTAATGTTGGCAAGACTTGAGATTAGTATGGAAAAGAATCTGCTAGAGTTGGAAAGGAGTAGCTCAGTCCTGGTTTGTCTCCCAGTTTCAAAGGAGAATAGGAAAATGTTGAAATAATATACAGATTATCAGGGCAAAAAGTGATTAGCCACCATGTGTTGTGTGCTAGCAGAGGGGTAGAAATCCTTTAAAACAAAGTGAGCAAAACGGAAGAAGTGAAGAACTTGAATTTTTATTATTTTCCTACTACCAAGACTGCAGCAAGTTTTGGCCTCATAGAAGAGATAAAGGAGTCAGTCTTGTGGCTGGAGACTGAAACTTCAAACAAGTGTGCGTGTTAGACAATGGAGACTCATCCACAGAAAAAAACCTCTTGTATGTATCTGTGGATATCACCTATGTCAGCTTGTTACTGCAAGAATTCGTGTTTCTGGGGAACAAAGTGCTAAAGCTGACTCATAAAATTGACAATGTTAAGACTAGCTATGCTCTGGGAGCCATTTTTCATTACATCGACTCACTGAACCAACAGAAAAGTCAAGCCTCTTGGTAGCCCAGCATCTCAGCTTTCTACCGGCAGCTGCCCTATACCCCTCTATCTCTCAGTCAGCGCTCGGGTTTACCTTGGGGCCTCCTCCCCGAAGTGAAGACAGTCCACATTTTAAAGTAAATAAGTTCTGAAGATCTAATATGATCTAATACGTTGTGACTATAGGTATTAGTGTGGTATTGTATAATTGAAATACTGAGATTAAGTGCCCCCATCTTCCCCGAAAGAAAGGATATGCTAATTAGCCAAATTGTAGGAATGTGTTTACAAGGACTCACACATATATTGAAACAGCATGTTGTACACCTTAAAATTACTATGATTTTTTTTGTCAGTTTATACATCAACAAAGCTGAAAAACCTCAAAAACAGAAACAGATATTGCACGCAAGAGAGGAATGAGAATATGTTTATTGATACACCCATCCTTGTGGTTTATATTACACTTTGGCTCTATCTGTCTACTATACTCCTTAGAATGGATTTTGAAGCGTGGGCAAATGGTTTTGGCTATTTCCTTTCACTTTAACCTTTAAAATAAACAGAAAAGAAGCATACATCTTTGTGGAGCTGCCTCCCTAGGCTGGTCTGTCAGGTGGCTGGACATTGGCCAAGGTGATTTTGTCCTTGTATTAACTGTTGAGGTGTTGGAAGGGCCTGGAGTGTAGCCTAACTGACTGTTCCCTTCTAACCTCGGAGGGGGGGTCACTTCTGTGCAGATCTGCCCCAGGGATGCGCAGGACTCTCTGTGTGAGGGTCCCTGGCTTCAGCTTTAGTTCCCTCACCTCTGCAATGCTGAAGTCTCACTCCAGAATGCACCTTTGTCTCGTGTGACCCGCCAAGTGGAGGTTTGGAAGAGGTTCAAGAAAAAGAAGTAAGAGGGAGGTCCAGGCCTTAATGCCTCCATTACCAGTTGGCTATATGTGAGCCATGGACCAGATGGGGGCAAAGTGAAGCTGTTCAGGTCAGTGACACTCAGCTTCCCCTTCCACACTGCCCCTCTGTCTCCAGGGCTGTGGCTGCTGTGACAAGGCATCCCTGTGATGCAGGAGTCTTTTACTGTTCTCCTTGCTACCTTCCTGGTTTCTTCCTGGAGGGGTGGACCTCTGTGTTCTCTGAATAGGAGATTCTATAGACTGCCCTGGCTGCTATCAATGTGAGCCAAGTACAAGCAACACACACACACACACACACACACACACACACACACACACACACACATTTGGCTTTCTAAGAAAAATGGATCCTGGAGTAGAGCTCTATGAACTTTGTAACTGAACGTGTTTATCTATTCCTTGGGTGTGGACATGCACAATTATTCTGATGTCTGTTTTCCTCAAATACTTGGCTAGTTTGGCTTGGAATTAACTGACAGAACTGTCACTATGAACAGTCCTGTGGATCCCAAGGAAGAGGACTTAGGAGTTGCAAAATATCACTTTGTAGACCCTTGTGTGTCCTGAGCGACATGCTTAAAAGTAGTGCTAAAATATGAGTATGATGTTGACAGTCCATTGTAAGATTATATACAGTTGTGTTGCTTCAGTTAGAAGGTATTTGAGCAATGACACCTCTGTAGTGTGAGTGCCGAGTGGCTCACGGAAAAATTATGCCCTGGCAGTGCCCTTTCTGGGAACTGACTTTGTCCAAGTGCATCACTACCTGGAGCAGCCAAGGAAGGGGAAACGGTGATGTGGACTCCGCTGCACTACTCAGCCGAAGAGCCCAACTCAGGGGCTGCCTGAATCAGAATTCCAAGCATCATCCTCTCTTTAAGTTGGCATCTTTTTTTTTAAAGTTTATTTATTTATTTTGAGAGGGAGAGGGAGACAGAGAGAGCATCCCAAGCAGGTGTGGAGCCCAATGTGGGGCTCCAACTTCACAAACCTTGAGATCATAGCATGAGCTGAAACGCAGAGTTGGATGCTTAACCAATGGAGCCACGCAGGTCCCCCACTCTGTCTGATGTCTTAAGCCACAGCCCATTCACCCACGGGCACAGAGACAGCCTTGATACTTGTCCAGACCCATCCTGTGCCCTGCTGAGCACCCCTCCTTTTTCAGCAGTGAGAAGTCTATTCCTTGGGAGACAGCTCATTCATTCTGCTTAAATGTGGTTTAGGGTCTTCCTGTCTGGCTCCTTAGAGTTGTTCATGCAGTGAATATACAGTAAATAGAATACGCTGAACCTTGCATGTCCCATCCAAAATAAAATGGTTTACAAGGGAAAAGAAATAAAATGTTCTTATAAAAATGTATCAAGCAAGAGCAAACTTGTCAAAAATGTATTAAGTATTGCTTAGTTCTTTACTGAATAAATTACAGTAATACTTTCAAACAATATGTAATGGTCTACAGCCTGAGTCTTCAAGTTAAATATATATATTTTTGAGCCTCAATCACTTATAACCTCAGGATCTAACCCAAATGCCTATAGACAAATATATCACACATTATTTTTACAATTAATAAAGAAATTACACAAGGCTTCAGGTGATTAAACAATCTGTTTTACTTTCAATAAGATTTCATGAATATATTTATCAGAAAAGAAACATAAAACTTAGAGTTGCACTAATTGTGTCATGATTTACCAAAAGAAATGGAGATTGGGACCACTTTGAACAAAGCTTTTAATGGCTCTAGGGTCAACTATGAAAAGTTAAGCTTTTACACACGGAGAAGAAATAAGTTCCTGGGCTTCAACGATAGAGTGCTTCTATAGTTCAGAAAACTGGTGCAGTAGCTGTCTTTAGTCTATTCCAAATATAGGCTATTAGTGCTGTTAAATTATCCTGCGAAATTTTTGCAAGTCAAAAAGTATTCTTCTCCCACCATTAGTTTATATATTAATATATATTAGTTTATATAATTTATATCAATAATGGAATATTCTTGAATGGAGTCCGATCCTCAGATCAAACAAGATAAAGTCCCTACCTAAGCTGGAGGCTGAAAGTGAGTGATTGGAAAGGCTTACAAGCATCCCTGAAACTGAACAATAATGTTTCTCCTGCTCAGTCCACTTGGCAAAAGAGCCCACTGAGATCTTAAGAGTTTACAAGTGAAACAGCCACTTGCCATGAGGACCTTTCTAACATTACTGATTAAAAATTCCTTGGGAAGAAATCTTAATTGTTCGTGCTTAAGGGAGGTGCCTATGCCTGGTACAGTTAGTTAGCTGTGACTAACCAGATGGAGGGGAGTCTTTGCAAATCAAGGGTTTTGATCCTATCACATTACCAGTGTTTGAAATCAAGCTCATACTTACCCTTTCAAAGAACTTACGGTAGTTATGTATAGGAATTTTATCAATATAACTCTATAATTGGTAAAGAAATTAAATATTTTTAAAAGTAATTAACTGAATTTTCCCCTTTCCATATTTTAGCTATTTTGCCTCAAATCATTAATATGTAATAACTGAGAAGATTTAAAGTCAGTCTCATGTAATCATGGATTTCAATAGGGAAACTGGTGTTGTGTATATTCTTCCTCTTAGATTTCACAGAACTTTCTGAAGGCTTATTGTCTTCACTTAGATCACATCTGCATCACCAGCTTGTTTCTTTCCCTTAGGATTAAGGATTGTTTTAATAATAGGGCTCCTAAATCCCCAACACAATGTGCATGATAAAATAATGCAAAAAGAGGAGATGAAGTAATCCCTAGAGAAAGAGAACAGGTTTTCTTATGTGTCTTTTCATTCTACAGTGTGTTGGTGAGCAGGATAAATAAACATGTGTGTGTGAATGTGTGTGTATGTGTTTGTTGCTTTTGAGGCAGCTTTCTTAAGTATTAACATTCAATCTTTGAGTTTAACCTAGGCTTTAAATATGCATAATTGATGTGCGCGCACACACACGCACACACACACACACACATACACAAATATTCATTTGATAGGTGATTTGATTTCATTTGATAGGTCACTGTTAGGAGGCCAATATAAATGTATCTAATAAACATTCAGAAGATATCTGAGATCTTGCAATTAAAAAATTGAAATGTATTGAAGAATCCCGAATTCTTTCTGTAGTTAGGGTAGCTCTCTATTGCCAGAGTCCAGCTCCAGCAGGTCCAGGGCTCCATGAAGGATGTTGGCGAAAGGGAGTGAGAGAGCCTCGGTTTCTTTCTGCTCACCAGGCAGGCATCTCTGCACTTACTAGAGAGTCAGCTTTATTTACTGAAAAATATGTATGGGGTACAAAACAGGAGTGGCAATTGCCTTAGACTGATTCCTGATGACAAATTCTTTGGTATCTAAAAAGTTCCCAGAACTTAGATTGGTAGAAGACTCCTGCATAACCTTTACCAATAGAGATTGAAGTAGGTGACTAGATACTTATCACATGGGGAAGGAAGGGATCTTTAGCATTCACATACAAGGCGATGTTTTTAGCATAGCAAAAGCAAAAGTTAGTTCTTTTGTGAGCAGGGGTCAATAGCCTGTTTTCTCCAGTGGGAGAAAAACAGGTTTCTTGGGAAATGTAGTATATGCTCCTACAATCACAAAAGAAGAAATTCCTATAATAAGTTTTTTCATAAGGTACAATTTGCATATTTTTAGCATAAGAGGGCAAGTTACTCCTGATTATCAGTCAGCCAGGCACTTTGCAGGGTTGGTGCTCAAGCAAAATTTGAGTGGAGGTTGAGTGGGGCAGGACATCGGTCGCCATCTGAAGGTGGGAGGCCTTGCAAACCTGCCTTACTTCAGAAATGGCTCCAAGCACTCCATAATCCAAAATACAAACCCCTAATTTTCAATGCCATAACACAAGAGAAGTTTACGTCTCACTCATTTAGCTAGCTAATGTGGGTGTATTCCTTGTCTGCTGTGAGATTGTCTCCTCTGTAGGGTTATCTGGGAACCAAATTGCTTCCAACAGGTGTGGTTCTGCTGTCCCCCAGAAACTCAAGAGTTTTCTGTCCTCAGTCCTCAAATGGGTAAAGAGAAAGCATGAGGAACATTCTCTGATTCTTAGTTCACTTCACTGAGATATATCTGATGTTACTTTCATGTTCGCTTTCATTGGGGACAGCTCTTCTTACCGCCACAGAAAGGGTTTAGGTAAGGTCATCTTTTATCTGAGAAGTGACTTCCTAATGAGAGCTGTATAACATGAAAAAGGGGAAAAAATATTTTGTTGGAAATCAGCATGTTGCATCCTCCATAAAAATAACCAGGAAAGTTAAAAGAAGCTTTTCACTTTAGACAGAGTTAAACAGTCTCAACTTTATACAAGGTTTAGCACTCACCAAATCTGATTTCAAACTCTAAATTTTCTCTCTGATGGGAAATTGTAATATAATATATTGCACCGTTAAGGTTTTCTTAATTGGGAGTTGTTTTGGACTGTAGGCTGTACCTCAACAGATAGACAAATACTTCTTCATTTTCCTATTATATGTGCCAAACGAGAATTTAACATGAAAGTATAATAGAATAACAATATACTGATTTATTAATGTAGTTGATATGCAGGAATTGCCAATAAGTTACATTGTATTGACCAATGCCACAGAATATGCAAATAAAATAATGCACCGCATAGTATGTAGTTTGTAAGATTAAGATAGTTTGAATTTAACTGTAAGTTCAAGAAATTTTCATTTAAATAAATATTGCAGGTATAGTAATCTATATAATTTTTGTTGAATTCTACATAAACACATTTCTGTTTTGATTTTATTATTTTAATGTTTGGATATATTATATATTTATATGCATATTTATATACTTGCTCTTATATGCTTCCTTATTATCACTATCTTATGCTCTTATACTTCACCTTATTACTACCATCTCTGCTATTGATTAAATTCATTAAGTATTACGACTAGGCTGATTTTAGTAGAAATACTTTGAGTTAATTGAAACCCACTAGGATTTTGGCTTCTAAACTATAGTATGGAAAGTGGTAAATAGACTGCTAAGGAGAGACATAGCAAAAACTCATTAAAAACGCTAATTAGTAAGCTGAATCTTTCTGACATACTCACTTCACTAATCTGCTAGCTAAACACATCATAAAAATGTGCCTTCCAGTGGAAGGCTGTTTTGAATTTCTGGATTACTTTCAGTTAACTGGATGCAGAACAATCTAGAATATGAGCGGCTGTGTTATTACAATTGTATTGTACGTCCTTAAATGAGCCTTAGTGTCCAGTTGCTCTTCCTTGGGGAGTATTGACTGTTTCTGTTTCTTCTCACCCACTCCTTATCTTCTTTCTACTGAACCATTTATTTAGTTTACGATTTCTGGTACTTTTATTACATCATCTTTCACGGTTTTTTTTATTGCATCTACATTATTACAAATTTTATCTCTTCTACTAGATAGAAAGTTCTGTGAAGTCAGGGATTATATTTTTTCATATTACCTTGAACCCGTTTTGGAAAGTGTTGAATCTGAGAATAAGTATAGATGCTGCTCTAGGCCTTTAAAAATTCATTCAGGAGGTAGAAGATTATATCTGGCTAGCAGTCCTACTGAACACAAGTCTTCCTTCTGTGTGTGTGTGTGTGCGTGCATGTGTGTGTGCGTGTACACGTGTGTGAAGGAGAGAGTGTATGAAGGTAATTATATATCCTCCTAAAATACATTAGATGAATTTCTTTATTTCAACTTCTTGAAAAACTGATAGGAAGTATAAATAAAATACTGATAAATAAATATTCTCTACATTGGAAATCCCATGATCTGGCAGTAAAAATGGCAATTCATAGGTTTTTAGTCAGTCCCTGGCTACAAATCTAAATCTCTATTATGTAGTAAATCTAATTTATTAATAGTGAAGTTTGCATATAAATTTAAATTTATATGTCTGTTTTATGTTTTATTCCTCAATTTGCTTTGGCCTCTCTCTCTCTTTCTCTCCATCTATATAGATATAGATAGATATAGATGATGTAGATATATTAGATGATGATCTAAATATAGATATACATAGGTAGATATAGAAGATGATATAGATAGATATCAATATAGGTATAGATCTAGATCTAAATAGATATTAGTATAGATATAAATATAGATATTGATCAATGCCTTAAAACTTTAAATTTTAAGTAAACTTTCCTGAAATCTTGAACAAAAATGAGACATGGAATGATCTGAAATAGCTCGGGGGAGGTAACTTGAGATTTTGGTTCTAGTAAATTAAAACACAGGAACTTTATAGGAGCAACTCATTTGAGATCATGGGCTTCATCTTCTGGAGTTAGGAGGTTGATATTTAACAGGACATGTTAACACCTCAGTAACTAAAACTATGATGAACTCTGCAGCTGTTATTTCATTTCCTTCAGATAAATAGCAGTGCTACATCCTATTGTAGTTTTATTTTTAATTTTTAAAGAAACTTCCATAACTGTTTTTCATAGTCGCTCTATCAATTTATATTCTACCAACAGTGCACTAAGTTTCCTTTATCCACATGTTTACCAACACTTTTTATCTCTTGTCTTTTGATAATAGACATACTATCATGTTTGAGGTGATATCTTCTTGTGGTTTTGCTTTTTACTGATGACTAGGGATGCCGAGCACCTTTCCATGTATGTTGCCTGAGGGGACAAATCCATAAATATGTTGCGAAGGCTGATGTTCAAAACACTGCCTATGTTTTCTTTTAGTAGTTTTATGGTTTCAGGTCTTACATTTAAGCCTTTATATATTTGTATCTTTAAGCTGTTTTTCATTTCTTTGAGCTTTTTCTTTGCTATCTGATAAGTATAAAAACTATTTGTTATATAATACATTTCTATTTGGGTTGTTTATCTATCTATCTATCTATCTATCTATCACCTATCTATCTACTATCTATCTATCTATCTATCTATCTATCTATCATCTATCTATTTTTCTTCCTTACAGGTCATGAATGCTGTTACCCTTTATCTACTATATTGCTTTATGAATTTATATTAATTATTTTAGGTACAAATGCGATCATTCCAAGTTCTATGTTATCTATTTTGTTTTACTGCCTGTTTTCTTTCTTGATGATGAACCAAGCTGTCTTGCTTCTTTTGTGCTTGGTAATTGTTTCACCTGTGTGCTAGGCATTTTGTAATTGAATTAGGTAATATTTGTGTACAGAAATTTAAGGTGTTCTCTTCTGTTGAGCTGAATTTTTTATGAGGCAAGCAAGTTCATGCTGAAATACTTCTATTTATCATCATCATCAACAACATCACCACCACTTGGCTTTTGTTAGATTCAGGTCATTTATTGCATACCTCAAATTATTTGAATTCATGGCCAGAAGCTTCTATTTTTTTTTTTTGATATCTATTTCAATTAGCTTTTCGTGCATTTATCTTTCAGCTGGCACTGGGCAATTGCACACTAGGAGACGTGTCTCTTTTTCTCAGTTTTCTCCTCCTCTTCCACATGCAGATACAAGTACTTAATACTCACTATAAGATTCAGAGAGACATTGCTGTTATTAATGGGTCCCAACCCTCGTATTTAGCCCAGTCTCTGTCACCTTTCCTGTTTTTTCCCCACTTGTAGAAGGCTGTTGCTTTGGGTTAAATAAAATCCTGAAGTGTCTATAGTGTTTATCTTAGTTTTCTACCTCACCATAATAGTTCTTGAGGTCTGATATTTATACCTCACAGGGGGTTCTTTCTTGGGGTTTTGCTTGTCCTCAATCTCTCTTTGCACACTTAGTGAAAAACCAATGGAAATAACTGTCTGATTTTTAAAGTCTGAACTTGCATCTCTTATTCTAGAGAATTTTTACTTTTAAGCTAGCTCTCACTTTTCCTTTAAAAGGGTCATTATCATGCTCATCTGATTTCTTCTTACCCCGGTCTCTTTTTCTTCCCTCTATTGCTCCACCAAAGATAAAAACAGGTGCTGGCCTCTTTGTTGACAAGATGTATGCATCGAATTGGACATTAGTTCATTGATTTTCTTTGTGGCATGAACTCTCTTGCATGCTTTAAAAATAGTTTTGTTGGTTGTCTAGCTTGTTCGCATTGTTAGAGAGCATGCATAGTTCTCTGTGACTACCTACATAAGAGCAGGATGGGAACCTTCTGCTTCATTTGTGATAGAATTCTTCAGATTATGTGCAACTCACTAATGTGCTTGTATGTAGTCGATTGATTCTCAAATCCCTAATAGTACGCATTATATAAATGTTACTTGCGATTTCTAATTTTTCAAAATGTATTTACTTAGCACTGCTCATAACTGTACTCTTTGTATTTAATAATTTCTGTCTATAAATTTTAAGACAAATATATTTAATTCTATCTTTGCAAACACCTTCAATAATTTTAATATCTTTTTCAGTTGTTAAGTAACATTATTATTTTCTGCTATGCACTTATATTTTAATTATAGAATTTATTAGCTGTCTTCCTTAGAATTAGGTTTGTCTCTTACTTATAGAACTTTTTCTTTTCTTATTATTCAAAATGTCTCCTCTGCATCACCCATGCCCCTTCACCCCCCTGCCACCTCCTTTCCTTCCTCCCTCCTCTGGTTCTCTCCCCTAAATTTAATCTGGAGCTAGTTTCTTATCTGTGTATGAAGGTATTTAGTATTTTTTAGGCTGCAAGAGCCAAATTTCTGGCCACCTTTGCACATATGGGACTGACACCTCTTTAAAAAGTGGCATAAGTGTGTTCATTTTCTCCAATTCTGTTTTTTTTTAAGATACTTATCTGTTTTTGTGAAGTTGGATTTGTAATTATTTCACATATTATTCATCACTGTAACTTATTTACAGCAAAAGTGATTATCAGTGGGTGGACTCATAGGACTACTTTGGATATACTAACCGTCCTTCTATTTTTCAACTGTTTTTTTCCCCAGAAAATCTCTGCAGGAACAGGAATTGTCTTAACACAATTGTCTTTTTGGGTTTTTTTCTCCTAACACAATTTGGAATCATTAGTTATATGTGTATACACACACAAATGCACACACATATACATATACATATACATATACATACACACACATATATATACACCAGCCATAGCATTTGAACATAATAAGATATAATGCTATAATGCCATAGAAAGGTCAAGGCTCATGAAAAAGCAGACTAAATAAATGCTGATTACACAAAATTCTTGCTCTTCTCTCTGATTTTTTTTTTTTTTAAGTAGGCTCTATGTCTTATGTGGGGCTTGAACTCTCAGCCTTGAGATCAAGAGTTGTATGTTCTACCAAGTGAGCCAGCCAGGCACCCGTGATTTTCTCTTCATTATGTTCATATGCAAGAGCATGTGGGCAAAAAATGCTGGTTAATTTCTTTAACTTTGCATTAGACATTTGATTCAATGCTGCTTCAGTGTCTCCTGGATAATTTAGAAAAGTGTGAAATGAACATTTAAATTTTCTGAAGCTTCCCATTCAATTTAGGAATGCTGAAGGAGAATTTTTCTTTTTTCATTTTTTAACATTTATTTATTTTTGAGAGAGCAAGAGAGAGCACGAGCATGGGGAAGGAGCAGAGAGAGGGAGACACAGAATCTGAAGCAGGCTTCGGGTTCTGAGCTCTCAGCACAGAGCCTGAAATAGGGCTTAAACTCATGAACCACAAGATCAGGACCTTAGCTGAAGTCCTACACTTAACCAACTGAGCACCCTGCCCATGGATATAATTTATGAAACAGTTAAGACCTAGTATGAAATCTTGAAACAAAAAAAACCCTAAAAAGATGTATAGTCAAGTAACATTTATGAAAATAATTTAAATCTTCTATTTACACACAAATGTTTTTCTTGAGCTTCAGTTGCTTTGATTTTCACCCTAAATCTTATACTATTTCCTGAATTGAATCTCTAAATATGTAAGCATATATATTTACTAGGTGATGAAAGAAGTAAAAAAAAATTTGAAGTAGTAAGCTGTATGAAAATTCAGATATCTTACAAATCTTTAGAAAAAGTGGCATGTGTTTCTAGTAGATAAAATATAAAATTTATAGTATATAAGTAGGGAAACTGGAAAAGCTCAAGAAAGTAAATAAAAATCATAACACAAAAAGGCTAAAATGGACATATAACAAGTCAGATAACTGTAACAATATACACTCCTTATTATCTTCATTTTTTCCATTATTTCATCTACTCTGAAAAACAACAGAAGATAACATCAATATTTTAGAGATTATTCTCTAACATATACTCAAATTTGCTTACTCTTAACATTCAACTGAATTTCATCGCTAGTAAAATATAAATCATAGTTAAAAATCAGGGAAACGTACTCTAGAATTAATTTTAGAAATTAAGACCCAAGAGAGTTCTAAAAATACGATGAAAATGGCAAAAAAGTACTTTCACATTTGTTCTAGAGTAAATTTAAAGTACAAGACATTAAATTTTATATTAAAACACCAAAATTTGATATTATAGCACATTGCAGTAGCAGTCCCTAATTTTTCACCTGTATGTCTCCATGCACTTGCGCAGTCCCCTCCTGCTGAGCCTAGGCTTGCCCAGGTGACTTGCTTTGGCCAATGTGACAATAGCAAATCCATTGGGAGCAGAAAATTTTCAGCTTGCTCCCTGGGCTTGCTGGCTTGATACGCATGCACCACTTCTTCTGCCAGGTGAAAAGAGTCTGGCTAATCTGCAGGACAATGAAAGACATGGTGGACGATAAACAAAGTCTATATTTCTGTGTAAAAGTAAATATTCTGTATTCCACTGGGCATGAATGATCAACAGAAGACGGTTGATACACCATTTGCTGAGGAGCTGTAAGTTGTCTAATATATATCTTAACTTGGGCTAAATGTACATATTCAAGTATTTATTATCTGGAATATTTGGTGCCAGAAATACAATAAGATGAGCCTTAAGGTATACACAATATCTGGGGGGGGGGGGAAGAAAAAGCCCACAACGAGATTAGATAAAAAGGCAGAATGTAAAAGCTAATAGGTTCATTGTAGGTGCAATGTAGTTAACAATGGCAAAGGTTATGTCACGTATCTTTATCTCCAAAAGCAAGTAAGAGGATAGATCAAATAATGAACATGAGAACAGTTCAACAAAGCTTGACTTCATCCCTTCCAGGCAGAAGTAAAGTTGTTTTAAAAATAATAAGATTAACGATTGCTATATTTTATGAGCCTCTTTGGTAGTATAAAAATTACTTTATACATCTGCCAAGATTATATGCTACACAAATATAAAAGCTGTATTTCTATCAAAAATATAATCTTATTCAAAGCTCAGAGAAAGTAAACTTATTTTATAATTATAAGAATGGAGGATATTGAGAAATGTTAATGCATAAATCAATTATTTGTATTTTTAACAGGGCATCTGAAATGCTAGAAATGATAACTCTAATGGAAATAGAAATAAATCATAAAGAAGTATATATTGTTACTGGAATGGGCATTATAGGTTGTCTGGTTTTGCAATATCATCTTTCATATACAGGAACTAAAGCACAGAGAATATCGGTGGATTTTTCAAGTTTGGATTGAAATAGTGAAAGACCTTGTCTGCTCACTCCCATCAAATTTTGTTTCAGATTTCTTTAATGTGTAACCTCTTAATAGCTTGAAATCTGAGCAAAGCCCTTTACAATTTGAGTGTAATGCCCTAACCTCTGTAATTTAACTGTTTGTATATTTTAAATGGCCTTTAGACTCCAGAAATAGATTTCAAGGGACAAGGAGATGCTTTGTTTTAAACCATCAACTTAAATCTTTCTTGGCTCTCACAGACCTGATGAGCACTCATCTTGCAAGTTGGCTTAACTGTAACATTTAAATGAAGCTAGCCAACTGTTGTTAAATAATCTGCTTTTGCTCTTGACATTCCTTCTGCTGCTTTTATGCCCATTTAGTGCCTCTGAGGTCTGGGTGACAATGATCCAGACTTTTCTAAACCAGTAAAAGGGATTCATTTCTTATAATGAGAAAGCCCAAGTGTTTCCACATACGGTTGTTCAACTCCTACTGTCTGCTTTAGAAGTGACTTTGGTGAACCAGTTTTATGTGTCAATATATTATCTGTGAACACAGCAGTAGAGAGAGCAAAGACAACACTTATCCAGAACTACAACTAGAGCAAGAGAAATTCTTTGGTCAGCAAATGTGCTTGTAGCTTAAGAATGTGTGTTTAGAAATGGAAAGACACTAACTCTACATTATAGTATCTAAGCAAAGATGACCAGATGTTCTAGTGTGGCTGATTAACTTGTTTATTTAAGTTTAATATCCTTGTAACTTGATTGTTTCTAAATGTTTATCTACTCATTTTTTAAATAATCTACATAATGCTGTGTATATAAAATATACATTTGAAATAAAATATTATTAGTTACTATATTCTAATTTACATTTTCCCACTGGCTATTTATCTAGTAATCACCATGAAATAAAAGGGTGCTTTGTGTGTTTTTTGTTTGTTTGGTTTGATTTGGTTTGTAAATAAGATGGTTCTAAAATTCACTGAGTAAATTAGGTGTAATTTCTGATGGTACTTAATAGGCAAGTCCAAAATTTAAAACTGTGTAGCTCTTTATAGACAAAACTTTGTCTTTACTCACAGAAAATGACTACCCTCAGGAAGTGAAACTTTTTGTCATTATTGTTAAATCAGACTATGAGCAAAAATGCACAGAGAGGATTAGACATTTAGAAATGTTAAATTGAGTGGAAATCGCCAAATGATCATTCATTTATTTATTTTATTTAAACAAAACTTTCAGCCTTCATTATAAGGTAACGTCAATATCCAAAACAAAACAAAACAAACACGAAAGACTGCAAAGAAATACATGCTGACAAAGTATATCATATGTAAAATAAATTGTGTTGGTAGTATTCAAAAATTAAAGCAATCAAAATGCATATCTCATCTCTTGAAAAGATATCCACTTTGGGTAGTAATGACATTTTCACAATGTTTATTCTTCCTACCCATGAAAAGGGAATGTTTCTCCATTTCTTGGTGTCTTCTTCAATCTCTTTCATAAGTTTTCTATAATTTTCATCATATAGGCCTTTTACATCCTTGGTTAGGTTTATTCCTAGGTATTTTATGGTTTTTCATACAATCATGAATGGGATCAGTTTCTTGACTTCTCTTTCCACTGCTTCATTATTGGTGTACAGGAATGCAACTGATTTGAAAGCAAAACTGAACTCTTGGGACCTCATCAAGATAAAAAGCTTCTGCACTGCAAAGGAAACAATCAAGAAAATAATAGGCAACTGACAGAATGGGAAAAGATAGTTGCAAATGACATATCAGATAAAGGACTAGTATCCACAATCTACAAGGAACTCACCAAACTCCACACCCAAAAAACAAATAACCCAGTGAAGAAATGGGCAGAAGACATGAACAGACACTTCTCCAAAGAGGACATCCAGATGGCCTACAGGCATATGAAACGATGCTCAACATCACTCATCATCAGGGAAACACAAATCAAAACCACACTGAGATACCATCTCACACCAGTCAGAGTGGCTAAAATGAACAAATCAAGAGACTACAGATGCTGGCGAGGGTGTGGAGATACGAGCACCCTCCTACACTGTTGGTGGCAATGTAAACTGATGCAGCTGCTCTGGAAAACAGCGTGGAGGTTCCTCAAAAAACTATCACTAAAACTCCCCTATGACCTAGCAATAGCACTGCTAGGGACTTGCCCAAGGGATACAGAAGCACTGATGCATAGGAGCACATGTACCCCAATGTTCATAGCAGCACTGTCACAATAGCCAAAACATGGAAAGAGCCTAAATGTCCAGCACCTGATGAGTGGATCAAGAAGATGTGGTATATATACACAATGGAGTACTACATGGCAATGAGAAAGAATGAAATATGGCCATTTGTAGGAAAGTGGATGGACCTCGAAGGTGTCATGATAAGCAAAATAAGTCAGGCGGAGAAGGAGAGATACCATATGTTTGCACTCATAGGTCTAACAGGAAAACAGGAGAAACCTAATGGAGGACCAGGAGGAGGGGAAAAGGGAAAGAGAGTTGGGGAGAGAGAGGGATGCAAAACCTGAGAGACTATTGAATGCTGAAAACGAACTGAGGGTTGAAGGGGAAGGGGGAGGGGAGGAAAAGAGGTGCTGGTGATGGAGGAGGGCACTTGTGGGGAAGAGCACTGGGTGTTGTATGGAAACCAATTTGACAATAAACTATTTAAAAATAAATAAATAAATAAATAAATAAATAAATAAATAAATAATTTTAGATATAATTGATATGTATAAAAATGCACATATTTAATACATAGAATTGGAGATGGAAATATGCATAAACCAGTGAAATCATCACCATGATCAAGGTAATACATATATTCATCACCACCAAACCATATTTCTCATGCCCCTCAGCTCTCTATGACAGAGGTAGGGAGAGTAAAGAACACTTAACATGAGATCTACATTTTTTATAATTTTTTGGTGCCTCAGAGTATTAAGTATAACATAAACACTATGTTGCAGAGCTGATCTCCAGAACTTATTAATCTTGCATAACTGAGTGATTCAGAGCTACAAGGGCATAAGTTCATGATTTCTGAAATTTCCCCACATTTATCCTGCAACGTTAGTTGGCCTATTCATACTCAACACAGCAAGAAGGGAAAAAGAGATGGCATCAGCAAAATCACAACCTGTATCAAGAAAGTAAAAGCTTTTCTTGAAGCTACTCACTTGTTTTGCTTTTGTTTTCTAAGTAAAAATTGTCTTCCTTAACAGCAGTGGAGACGGGGAAGCGATTATTGGCTTTTCCAATCTCTGGAGTAAAGTTGGCAAGGAAAAGCCATTTGGGAACGGGAGTTGAGATAGACAACTATTTCTTTAAAGTTTTATTTCTTATTTCTTTTCTTTAATGTTGTCTAGTTCTTAAATTTTGCTTGGCTGTAGTTTTTTTTTCATCAGTTCTCACGTGATACAACATTCACTCTTTAAGCAATCTCTCACGTAATCATCTACCTGTTACCCCTTTCCAAAACCATACCCATTCCTCATCTCTGAGATCTATAGCCATATGTACCTATACTACCAAACAGAATTCCTCTTCTAATTAGTGTATATATTAGGTGTTAAAGAACACTCAGTGTGCAACCAATTTGAACAATTGCTAGTAAACAACAATCCCATGACTCTCAACACACACATACACAACAACTACAACAACCAACAGCAACCATCAGCCACTGACAATAAATCAACCCATGTGAAATGTTCGATCAGTTAGTAATCCAAGCTTTGACATCGACTCCTCCATGCTCTTTACCACTCATCAAAATGTACTTATCAAACCTCTCAAGCTATTATTTGACTGTTTCCTCTGTTCCCTGTTATCTATATATAATTATGTTAATTTAGGTTCTCATATTCTGACAGTTGGACAGTTGCAAACTCTTCTTGGCTTCAAACCTTCGGGATCTTTATTCCCCAACACCTCTTTGAATAATACCATGCATGGTATTTTCAAAGTATAAACTAATAATGCTACTCCCTATCTTTCTTTGATTCCTAGTTCTGAATACGAATGCCTCAAATATGATTCACTTTCCCCTTTTCTCATCTATCCCCTTCCTTGCTCTGGCTATATTGTACTATTTGTAACTGTATGCAAGTTTGTGGAAATTAGAATACACAGCTGGTCATGGACTCTAATCATCCAACTGCCTGTGAATTCTGGTTTACTTCATAAGACCCAAAGGTGTGTCACTTGTCTTTACTTTTAATCATTTTCTCCATGAAGGTTTTATCTATCTACCTACTTGGTTAACTTTTCATCATGCCATGCTTTTATTATGAAACTGAGTCATTTAGTTACCCTCTGTTTTTCATACTAGAATGTGAGCATCTTGGAGGCAGTAAATGTTGTTTCCCTCTGAATCTCCAGGGGCTAGAGCCTTATAAAGTATGCAGTCCAATAAGACTGGTGTCCTTATTTTAAAGAGAGAGAGCAAGGCATCAAAGCATGCTCTCTTCTTCCCTCTCTCTGTCTCTGTCTCTACATGCACAGAGAAAAAACTAGATGATGGCAAGAGAAAAGGTGCCATCTCAAAGCCAAGAAAAGAGCCCTTGTCAGACACTCACTAGACTCGCTGGCAGCTTGATCTTGGACCTCCAGTCTCCAGAATTTGAAGATAATAAATGTTTACTGTTTAACCACCTAGTCTACACTATTTTGTTATGGCAGCCTGAGAAGACTAATATAATTTGTGAATTAATTGTCTATTTAAATTTACTTGATAAACAGTATAATTTGGGTTAGTCAAGTTCATCATAGACTTGCTCTTTCATGAGAAAGGAAAATACGTAGTGACTGAGTACATAGCAATTACAATATAAAAAAATTCACATTGCATTTATACAGCAGGTTTAGCAAATTATCAGATCATGGTGTTAAAGTTATTCATTCTGAATAGTTTAATTCAAAGTTAAATTCAGAAATCTGTCTGAAGACAGCAATGTTAATTTAATACATAAAATCAAAAACATTTTTACTTTTATATTTTGTTTTCTCTAAGGGTCTTTTAATGGAAAGGGCTCAGAAGGACTAAATATATCAATAATTCTTGTTCTCACTGTAGGGGCTTTTCTTCTGTGGAATAGAGTTTGATAAATACTTAATATTTACTTTAAATGATATTTACTTTAAATTTAAATATATTTGATTCCTTATTAAATTACTATCTTATGCAATCATATATCTACAGTTAAACTCTAATTTTAATGAATCTGAAAACAAATAATTTTGCTATCTGTATTGACTTTTCCTCTCCCTTATAAGTATATTTTAATTATATTGATTAACAAAAACAAAAACACAATGAATTGAACAAGTTAAAAATTTCTTAGCAAATCCACATACTAGGATAATAAGGGATTTAAAAATATTCCACTGAGAAAAGAAAAGAAGATTAAGAATTTGAAACATTTTAATCTATGTGGGAAATTACTTGAAGTGCATTTTTATGATTATTATTATTGCTTGAAAATTTTACAAAAAGCTTAAAGAAATATGACAATTAGGATAGGTACTAGAATTTCAGTAAATTTCTGAGGATTGAATTCAGACTCTTGCTGCTTATTTTATTTATGACTTTGGGCAATTTGTTTACCTCTCTGAACTTCAATTTCTTGCACTGTAAAAAAGGAATAGTTTTAAGACTTACCTTTGAAAGTTGATGCAAAAATTGCATGAGCTAACATATGTACAATGCTTGGCATAATGCCTGACATCTGATAAACACTCAAAAAAGTTGGCTATCTAATTATGGTAGTAGATGTTCATAACTCATTTTGTATTTGATATTCAAAATGAACTCAATACAGAAATCTACTGGTTCATTCCATCACTTATATGGTCATCTGAGATTTTGCACTTATGACGCCTAGTGAAAGAGGTTTTATCTGTAAAACTAAGCTTATACAACACGCTCTGACATTCTGTGAGGAGTGAAAAGTTTATTTTCTACCAAGATGACAAATACTTTCAAAATACACAGTTTTGTACAATACTGATAATCATTGAACTAATCAGATAATTACCAGGTTATCTTGATAGCAATTTCTTTTCTTTCTTAATATTTTATTTATTTTTTAAAGAGAGAAGAGAGAAAGAGATAGCATGATAGCATGAACAGGGGAGGAGCAGAGAGAGAAGGAGATTCATAATTCGAAGCAGGCTACAGGCTCTGAGATATCGGCTTAGAGCCCAACAAGGAACTTGAACTCACAAACTGCGAGATCATGACCTGAGCCGAAGTAGGGCACTTACTTGACTGAGCCACCCAGGTGACCCCCCTTTTTTCTTTAATGGAAATTTATTTTCTTAAACACACACACACACACACACACACACACACACACACACACATGAACATACACACACACACATGAACACACATACAACTAAAACTAAACATCCTCTAGAATAAACAGCCAACAGGTGGCAAGTCACAGAGCATCTTAAAAATTAGTAAAAAGATATATAAAGTCACATTTTCTTAAAGGAAAGGCTTGTGTGTAAACATCATTTGTACTGCAATAAAAGATTTAGCTTATTTTCTTCTTAATATATACAAACACATCCTAATTTGACAATCTAAGAGATGCTTTGGAATTCACAAAATAGTAAGGTGGTTAGGGATTAATATAAATGGAAAATTGTAATTAAAAAAATAATACATACATTCCTTAGTCAAGAATGAAAAAAATAACAACAAATTAAAAATAGCAACCATTGTGGTGAGGAAAAGATATTATCGTTAATTACTTTTCAACAGCAGTGACAGTGTTTCAAGGTTGTCTGCTGCCTGCAGATTTGTTAGCTCCTTCATGGAATATGTCACAAGGGAGGTATTTCTGAAGCAATAACAAGAGTGTGTGAAAAAACTCAATATGATGCATGAGTGTAATCTCCTCTTTGCAGATGTTAATTCCCTGCCTGTTGCAACTAGAAAGCAGGGGTCAACATATTTGCGAATGCTCTTTCCTGCTGGACAGGACACAGGCAAGTTGTGAACGATGCGTATAATAAGCCACATGCCATTGATATGTGATAAAGCTTAACAGTTCAAAAGTCTTTCCGAATGGATGAGTGATTTTAATAGTATTTAGTCTCCTTTAAAATGAAAGATGAAATGCAGCAGTTGAAGCTGAGTGTGTGCTCTGAGCTAGTAGGTCCGATATTTTCCCATCACATGTTGTGTCTGATGAACTCTCAACAAAAGCAAATAATAGATGCTATCACTTTTCAAAAGTAAATTCAGTGTCAAAAATAAAAAGATGTGCTTTTTTTCCTGTAGAACACTTTTTAATAAAAACAATCATGATGGTAAAAGAAAAACTGAAGAAAAATTTCACTCTTCAAGGTCATATAGTATAACTGTCATCTGAAGAAGACAGAAATGAGCAAGCTATCTGAATACATATAAAAGTTCGAGTCAGAAATATAAAGTTTATGTTCTTATAGAACGAACAAATAGATAACAAAAGTGTACAGCAAAAATTTTTGTTGTATTTTATTGTAATAGAATTGAATTTTTAGGATCAATATAAACTTTCATCATGACAATTCATGGAAAACTATAGTGCTTTTTTTAATCAACAGATGAGCTTACTACTTAATATAAATGGTTAGTCTATATGAATAAATATGGATGAAAAGGAGTTTTCTAAATGTTGTGATACAATTCTAATTGTCCAAATACTAACTTAAACACATTTTCCATGTACTAAGAACTTCTATTTATATCTTCTAGCATTGTGACTATAAGACGTAGAGAGAACTAATACTTATTTTTTAGAACTTGTGAGACAGTTTTATAAACCTTGGATGTGTAAAAAAAATTTAATTTCTACACAAACCCTAAAGTGCTCTTATTTTCCTTCTTTGGCACATAAGGAAGCAGAGCAGAGAAATCATGTAGTAGTCGCAAGCAGTTAACTTGTGCCACATCTATTTGTCTCCAAAACTGCCTTCTAAAGTTTTTTGATGTAAGACAGTCCTAAAGATGTAGAAGTCAGAAGAAGACTTGTTTCCTTTTAGTTAAGGAAATCCACTTCTCATTTAGAGTTGAGATGAGAAGAGGAAATAATAGGAGAGAAACAATTGAGAGAGAAAGAACAAAGGAGAGAGAGTCACCATGGTGGAGAAGTAGGGTACCCAGGGCTTTGCTAGTCCCTCAACACAGCTGTGCTGATCAGATCACCTGGAACACCCAGGAAATTGATCTGCAGACTGGAAGAAGGATTTCCACGAGGGGAGGAAGAAAACTTGGCATTAGTGAAGTGCTGGAAGTGAATTGAAGGAGGGAATAAAAAAGGCAATGCCCTCAGAGGGGAGGGAATCTTATCCATGGGGAGACAAAAAGGAGAGAAAGAAAGAGGGTTGAGACAGTGGAGCATCAAGTTGGCACAAGAGGAAAACTTCTCTGGACCACGGACTGGAGAGCAAGAGGCACTGCGTGTCCCAGTTCTTTTTTGCAAACAGTGTTTGGAGCTTAACCTCTAAAGTTTTGGAAGTGTGTGACTTTCTTTGGAGTGGAACTGTAGCGCACACTCCTGAGGAAGGAGCTGGCCCCAGAGTGCAGAGTGGGGTGTAGACATTTCTGTGGTGCACTGGGAGGGAACAATCTCCTTCCTGGAGTGCTTTTGGAAGAGGGTTTACTGCCTCCCCAAGGACAAAAGATGCTCCAGGTGCCAGCCAAAGGGCTTTGCTCAGCAAGGGACAGAGGTGCATCCAGAGGGAATATAGCCTTTGCTGATTTTAATGGTGCTACAGCATAGATTCCCTGCACTGTTCTCCAAAACTCTTTCTCAAAGGCAGAGCACTTCACAGCATTGAAGAGGTTTTACCCCAGAGGAAGAGATCAGATCCGCACAGGGCTGGGTCCTTTAAGAATTTGGGTTTTGAATTCCAGACATGCCAAAGGGAAAACACAGGAAAGTGTGGGACAGAATGAGCTGATTACCCTTGCTAGTCTGTAAGTGATACCTGAACATCAGGGGGTGTGAGATTCCCAGCCCAGGAGGAGAGATTGGGGTGGTGCCATTTTCACACCACCACCAATGTGGTGGGACCTCTGAGAGTAACACAGCGGCATCCTGTGGAGGTGGGACCAGCTTACCCTGACTCCCGTGCCTGGCAACTGTTTTTTAACTGGGGCAAGATTCACTCTGAGCCAACACAGCCGGTCTCTCCTCCTGACCAGCCCAACCAGCACCCCGCATGCACCAAGTGCGCTGAAAATAGAGTGCTTCCAAACAACACAGACTGTTCTGCTTTGGTTTTTCTTTTTCTTCTCTCTTCTTTTTTTTGGGGGGGGTGGGGAATTGGTTGGTGGGGATGAAGCTCATAGTTCCTTTTTTATTATTTCTTTCTTTCTTTTTTTGACCGGGCTTTTTTATTCGTTTTTCCTTCTTCTTATCTTGTTTTTTTTCTTCCTTTCCTTTTACTTGGAATCAACCTTATGCCTTTTTTGATTCTCTGATTATATTTGTTTCCTTATTTTTTTTTCTCTTTTTTGAGGATCAAGTTCTTCCCCTTTTTTCCAAGTTACTTCAACAAACAAATCAAAGGACACCTAGTTAAAAGTACAAACACTCTATCACTGTAAGCAAGGAGGAGCTCTGCAGAGAATTGGCCCGTGGGAAAGAGCAGCCAAAACACACAAGCAGACTGCACACAGCAAAAGCCAGAAACATTTCCTGGAGTGCCAGGCCCTGGACAGTGTATGACCCTTTTTAATATAGTGTTATTCTAAGGGGCAGGAGACATAAAAAGCTTTTATAACACACAAATGACAGAAACATAGCCAAAATGACAAGAAGGTGGCATTTTCCCAAAGAGATAGGTCAAGAAGAAATCATATCCAGGGACTTACTCAAAACAGATCTAAACAATATACCTTAACAAGAAGAATTTAGAACATCATTCATAAGACTACTAGCTTGACTTGAAAAAAAGCATAAAAGACACCAGAGGAACCCTTGCTGCAGAAATCAAAGACCTAAGAACTAGTAAGAATGAAATTAAAAGAAAAAATGCTACAATTGAGATGCAAAACAAACTGTTAACAGTGACAATGAGAACTGAAGAAGCAGAGGAGAGAATAGAAGATCAAACTATGCAACATAATGAAGCTGGAAAGAAGAAAGGAAATTACTAGATCATGTTGGAGACTTAGTGAACTGAGTGATCCCATGAAATGAAATAATATTTGTATCCTAGGAGTCCCAGAAGAAGAAGAGCAGAAAGAAGGCGCAAAAGGTTGATTTGAACAAATTATAGCTAAGAATTTCCCTAATTGGGGGAAGGAAACAGGCATTCAAGTTCAAGAGACACAGAAAACTCTCCTCAAAATCAGCAAAAACAGGTGAACACCACAAAATATCATAGTGAAACTTGCCAAATACAAAGACTATGAAAGCAGCTAGGGACAAAAGGTCCTTAACCTCCAAGATAAACACATAAGGTTAATAGCACATCTGTTCACTGAAACTTTTAAGGCCAGAAGGGAGAGGCCAGAAATATTCAATGTGCTGAGTGGGAAAAATATGCAGGTGAGAATTTTTTATCTAGCAAGACTGTCATTCAGAATAGAAGGAGAGATAAAAAGTTTACCAGACAAACAAAAACAAAAGGAGTTTGTGACCACTACACCAGTCAAGAAATTTTAAGTAGTACTCTTTGAGTGAAAAGAAAAAAAAAAAAAAAAGACCAAATCAACAAACCACAAAGGACCAAAGAACATCACCAGAAATGCCAACTCTAAAGTTAACACAATGGCACTAAATTCATATCTTTCAATAACCAGTCTGAATGTAAACAGACTAAATCCCCAAATCAAAAGACATAGAAATGTCTTATCAGAATGGTTTAAAAAACAAGATCCATTGGGGCATCTGGGTGGCTTCTGACTCTAGATTTTGGCTGAAGCCATGATCTCAGGGAGCATGAGTTTGAGCCCCATGTTGGGCTCTGTGCTGACAGCTCAGAGCCTGCTTGGGGTATCCTCTCTCTTCCTCTGTCTCTCTCTCTCTGCCTTTCCCCAGCTTTTACTTTCTCTCATTATCTCTCAAAATAGATAAATAAACTTAAAATAAAATAATATACATCTATATTCTGCCCACAAGAGACATATTTTAGACCAAAAGACACCTACAGATTGGAAGCGAGGGAATGGAGAGCCATCTCTCATGCTAATGGAGGTCAAAAGAAAGCTGGAGTATCTATCCTTATTTCACACAAACTAGATTTTAAGACAAAATCTGTAACAAGAGATGAAGAAAAGCATTATATCATAATAAAGGGTCTATTCAGCAAGAATATCTAACAATTATAAATACTTATGCTCCCATCTTAATACACCCAAATATATAAATTGATTAATCACAAACATGAAGAAACTCTTTGATAACAATACTATACTAGTAGGAGACTTTAATATCCCACTTATAGCAATGGACAGATTATCTAAGCAGAAAATCAACAAATCAACAAAGAAACGGCTTTGAATGATACAATGGACCAGTTGGACTTAATAGATATATTTAGAACATTTTATGCTAAAGCAGCAGAATACACATTCTTCTTCAATGCACATAGAACATTCTTCAGAATAGATCACAAACTGGGTCACAAATCAACCATCATCAGATACAAAAAGATAGAGATCATACCAAACATTTTTTTTCAGGTCACAATAATATGAAACTTGAAATCAAACACAAGAAAAAAATTAGAAAGCCCTCAAATACATGGAGATTAAAGAACATCCTACTAAAAAGTGAATGGGTTGACCAGGGAATTAAAGAAGAAATTTAAAAAAATACAGGGAAGCAAATGAAAATAAAAACAGATAGTCCAAACCTTTTGGGATACAGCAAAGAGGGTCCTAAGAGGAAAGTACATTGCAATTCAATCCTATCTCAAGAAGCAAGAAAGATTTCAAATACACAACCTAAACTTATAACTAAAGAAGTTAGAAAAAGAGCAGCAAATAAAGCCTAAAGCCAGCAGAAAAAGAAAAAGAATAAAGATTAGAGCTGAAATAAATGATATAGAAACAAACAAGCAAAACCTGAAATGATGGTTCTTTGAAGAATAGACGAAACTAATAACCCCCTAGCAAGACTTATCAAAAGAAAATAGAGAGGACCTAAATAGATACAATTATGAATTAAAGAGAAAAGGTAAAAAAAAAAACAACATCACAAAAATACAAATATTTATAAGACAATACTATGAAAAATTATATGCCAACAAACTGGACAATATGGGAAATGGACAAAGTCCTAGAATTTCACACAGTACCAAAATGAAGCAAGAAAAAATAGAAAATTTGAACAGGACCATAACCAGCAAAGACATTGTATCAGCAATCAAAAATCTTCCAAAAAACAAGAGTCCTGGGAGAGATGGCAATTCTATCAGACATTTAAAGAAGAGTTAATACCTATTCTTCTCAAATTGTTCCAAAAAATAAAAATGTAAAGAAAGCTTCCAAACTCATTCTCTGAAGCCAGCCTTACCTGGATTCCAAAACCAGACAAAGACCCCACTAAAAAGAATAATTACTGGCCAATATCCCTGATGAACCTGGATGCAAAATTCTTGACAAGATACTAGCAAATCAAATTCAGCAGTATATTGAAAGAATTATTCATCATGATCCAGTGGGATTTATTCCTGGGCTGCAAGTTTGGTTCAATACTCCCAAATCAATGTTTTACATCACATTCATAAAAGAAAGGATATGAACCATATTATCTTTACAATAAGTGCAGAAAAGGCATTTGCCAAAATACAGCATCTTTTCTTGATAAAAAATAGTAATGATAGAAGCAACGTACCTCAACAACATAAAGACCATGTATGAAAGGCTCACAGCTAATATTATGGAAAGAGCCCAAATGTCCATTGACTGATGAATGGAGAAAGAAGATGTGGTATATAAATATAATGAAATATTATTTGGCAATAAAAAAAATGAAGTCTTGCCATTTACAACAATGTGGATGGATGCCAGAATCCAGCTCCAGCAGATTCAGGGTTCCCTGAAGGATGGACGGTGTCAACACAAGAGAGATGAGAGAGCCTCAAGTTTTTTCCTGATCACCAGGCAGGCCTCTCTGCTCTGTCTGATTCTCTAGCTTTATTTATGATAAAAGGCACAAGAAGCAGAAAGAGCAGCATGTGTTTAGTAAATGATTTCTCACAGATAATTTTTTCAGCACAATTTTCCAGAACATGGATTCTGCAGAAGTTACAGTTTAAATCTTCGTAGTAAGACAGGGGTAACTGATGACATTAAACAAAGCTTTTTGCTTGAATGGGAATAAACACACGGGGAATGTGGCTTCATGACAAGATATAGAAAAAATTTGGAAACTCTTTCAAGGAGAAACGAGTTAAAATTAAAAGGGAAGCAGAGGAATGGAGTGCTAGTTGATAAGGGAAGTAGAATCAGATCAGAAATTATATTTTTAAATGGTAGAAATATCAGATTTTTTTATGCAGATGACAATAACTTGATATGGTTAACTTCAGGTGTTACCTTGGCTAGTCTATTTTGCCCAATTACTTGATCAAATGCCAGTCTAGATGTTTCTGTGAAAGTATTTTTTAGACATAATTAAAATTTATGTCAGCACACTTTGAGTAAAACATAATACCATCCATAATGTAGGTGGGTCTAATCAAATCAGTTGAAGGCCTTAAGAAAAACAAACAACCAAACAACAATGAAAACTCAAGTCTCCCCAATAAAAAAGAATTTTGCCTCCAGACCAACCTTTATATTCAAGAATGCAGCATCAACTTTTCCAAGTCTCTAGCCTGACATCTTGCTGTGCAAATTTTGAAGACAACAACCAGCATAATTGTGCAATCCAATTCTTTAAAATGTCTCCATATCCCTCCCTTCCTTCCTTCCATCTTTCTTTCTTTCTTTCTTTCTTTCTTTCTTTCTTTCTTTCATCTCTTAATATTTCCTACTCTGATAGATCTTATCTCTCAGAGAACTCTGACTCTATGGTGTAATATGGTGGTAAGCAAGAAATATTACTGGATGATGTCCCTAAGCAGGTAAATGGAAAAGATCTAGTGTGCATATAAAGGGATTAGCTATAGGTAAGATATTATCACTTCTAAAGGAATTTTTAAATTTTTTTATGCTTTTGGGACTCCTGGGTGGCACAGTCAGTTAAACATAGGGCTTCGGCTCAGGTCATGATCTCACAGTTAATGGGTTAGAGCCCCGCATCGGGCATTGTGCTGACAGCTAGCTCAGAGCCTGGAGCCTGCTTCAGATTCTGTGTCTCCCTCTCTCTCTGACCCTCCCCTGCTCACACTCTCTCTGTCTCTCAAAAATAAATTTTAAAAAACATCAAAAAAATAAAAAAAAACTTTTTTATGCTATGGACCTTTTGACAGGTTGGAAAAGCCTATAGAAACCCTTTTGAAATAGTATTTTAGGATTTTAAACTAAGTTAATCATATGCAAATGCACGCATCTCTAGGTTGTTAAAAATAGCATTTAATCATAATAATGTGCATTTCTTTATTAATAGTTTAGATAGTAAGTACAAGTGGTAGGTTTGTTATTATTTTCAAAGTTGTTACGAGTAGAGAGAATAGTTTAGAATGTTATAAGAACTGTAATGTATGATAAAAAATACCTGTGCTTTTTAATAATGACAATTGCAAATACTGCAATTCAACTTCTGCCTGTATTCATATTTAAAACAATAGAAAACATGAGGAATTAATAAAAATAAAAAATATAGCTTTATTCCATCCAAGTTCATGGACCATATAACTTCCATCCTTAGGGAATTTGGTGGCTGTTCGCACCCAGTTTAGCGCATGTGTTACAGTGACTGAGGGGCAGTTAGAGGCTATGCAGATGTTGCAAGTAAGTAGATTTGGTTGTGCGAGTCCGATAGCTTGCCTCCAATTGTTTCCAATGGTTTAAGACCAATGATTCATCAGGTGCAGGTGAGGAATAGAAGGTGTGGATGTTTGAAGAGAGAGATGATGGATAATAATTGAGAGAGTGAATGTGCTAGGGAACAGTATAATTGCTGAGTTACATTAAGATCCCACTTGTGGTTCATATCATAAATTTAAAGTGAGATCAGTCACTGTGATTGTGTATCTTTCTCTCCTCATGTTAAACTTCAAGAATACAGGTAAATAATAGCTGGAGTGTTGGATTTAATCAGCTGTGAGGGCACAGGAATTAAGTATGTACACTGGACCATGGAATTCAAGCTGAGTAAGGAGGTGGCAAGTACGTTAGGAGATAAGGAACAGTAAGACTAACAGAGTCAAAAGATTGACATTATATTTGTGATTGTTGGGAGTTGGGTTTATTTATTTTGAGAGAGAGAGAGAGAGGAGAGAGAGAGAGAGAGAGAGAGAGAGAGAGAGAGAGAGAGAGAGAGGGAGAGGGAGAAAGCATGTCCGCAAATGGGGGAGGGGCGGAGAGAAAGGGAGAGAGAGAATCCTAAGCAGGCTCCACACTGTCAGCATAGAGCCCAATGCAGGGCTCGATCTCATGAACAGTGAGATCATGACTTTAGAGGAAATCAAGAGTTGGACACTTAACCAATTGAGCCACCCAGGCATCCCTGATTTTTTTTTTTTAAATAAGTGCTTTTTGTGAAATACCTTGAGAAAAGATCTTCACAAGGAAAAATTCTCAGAAGGAACATATTCTTTTGATCCAGAGATTCCCACAAAGTCCATTCTTCAGGCCCTGGAAAATTAGCCTGGATCACATAAACACTATTCTTTCTTTATAATACACTTCATGTGATTCTAGTTCAGGTGTCCTTCAATGGAATGAATACTTGTGTTCCCCCAAAATCTACTTGTTGAAATCCACAGTGTAATTGTACTAAGTAAGAGATAGGGTATTTGGAATTTAATTAGGTCATGAAAAAGGAGTCTTAAGGTCACAAAATGAGATGAGTGACCTTATCAAAGAGACACCAGAGAATTCTCTAGTCCTCTGCCGCCCCGGGGGGATACGACCAGAAATCAGGAGTCTATAGCCCTATGGGTGACCTCATCAGAATCAACTGTAATGCTCGCATAACAAGCATTTCCACAGAACACTAATAATCAGTTCCTAAATGGTAGGTTCTTTCCATGTTATTTTCAAATGTTTTAAAGTAATGAGTTTGGATTTCTGAGATTCAACTTTGTAGTCTTTAAAATAGCAGTAGGGATGTCTGGGTGGCTGAGTCAGTTAAGTGTCTGACTCTTGATTTTGGCTCAAGTAATGGTCTCAAGGTTCATGAGATCGAGTTCTGCTTTGGATTCTGTGCTGGCAGTGTGGAGCTACTTGGGATTCTCTTTCTCTGTTCTCTCTGCCCCTCCCCCGCTCCTGCTCTCTTTCCAACTATCTAAACTTAAAAAAAAAAAAAAAAAGACTACAGTATTCATTCAATATTTTTTTGAGCAAAGAGTTTGTTATTTTTTCATCATAGAAATTAATTACATCATTTGTTATCATACACCCCTACACATACATTTGGAAACACATACATACATGTATATATACATATAGTTTTCAAATGAAATATAACCAACATTGCTACAAGAATTATATCTGTTTTATTCACTACTTTACACTCAATCCCTTGCATAGAATATGACACATATTTGTCAATCAATATACACTCGTGAGTAAATGAATTAATGAACTTAAACTCTTTGAGACTAGCACTTTCTTTTATTGGCTAATCAGGAGTATGTTTTTTTCTAAATCCTACATTTTTATTCCCTAACATCCTAATTCATTCTTTAATTATTTAGCACATGATTTCTCATCTGTAATGAATTTTAAAACCTTAAATACAGAACATCACAAAGAGTCAATATTAAATATGATTGTTTTAAATTAGTGAATAAGTGATTATAGTAAATACATTATTATTATTGAGAATGAATACATCTGTCTTGTAATGTCTAGAAGGATATTTCATTATTTGCCTGTACATTAGGTACGCAATTTGTTTATACACTCAAAGGCAATTTTCTCAAAAAGTCATAATTCTCTGATAACTCTAATTTGTATTTGGTTATGTAAAATAATTTCAGATAATTTCTTAGACATACAAATGATCTATATGTTAAATCATTTAAATTGTGCAAATATTCTGATTATTATAAATATGTTCATTTCTGAAGTCTATTTCTGTCACTAGGATTATTTTTTTCATAAGGGATGGAACATTGATTTTGAAAGGGATTTCTTGCCACTGCCTGTTCTGTGGGCTGAATCTCTATTCAATAGCATGAACTTGCTTGAGAATGGGATATTTATTTTTCATTTAGAAATAAAAATGCATGACAACATTTCACTGACACCAAGACTCAGGAGCTAAGCATATTTGTGTTTCTCTAAACTCGGAACACTTGTGAAAGTTTGCTAATTATATGAAGCCTCCGTGCATACTTTTTGTTTTTTGGTAGTTACACTCAGTATAATCATTTCGTCTTATTATCCTCCTTCCCTGTGCTCCAGATAAAAAAGAGGGCAATCCTTAGGCCACAGTACCATTTGGATTGCTATCATCCGAACTATACCATATTCCACATCTTCCTCATCACTTGGATAGGAGAGTTAAAGTGGTCATGGTAACAATGCAGTAGAAGCTGGTAAACACTCTTGAAAGAACAGGCACACAATGGCCCAGTCAAATAAAAATACATGCATACAAATGTATTGTAATTGAAACAATGGATATATCAAAAACAACTTGATAAAAAAGAAATTTGCCCATTATTCAATTTACTGAAATCACCAATTTATATAAAAGTCTAATTTAATAAACAGACAGTAGGCAGAATTTTATTTGATGCAATCTTATTTGTGCTTTTGAAAAGTTCTTTGACATTTGTATTGACTGATTTTCATTTTGTGTAGCTGAATTAGTGTAGGTAAACTGTATTTGAGGAAACTTTCTGTACCTATTTCTATGCCTATTATATCTTACCTATATACCATCTATTTTTCATCTATCATCTGTCATCTATCTTTCTAGTAACTACTTATTCTAATTTAATGTTTACTGCATATCAAATTTTTTTTAATTTTGCTTTGTTCATACATAAATATAAGACGATCTTTATCATGTTTCTTTAGCCACACAGGCCTGTTCTCCTTACTGCTATTTTACTTCATTTTTAAAAATCCTTTATGTTCATTTATTTATTTTGAGGGAGAGAGAAAGCACATGCGTGACAGTGAGCAAGGAGGAGGGGAAGAGACGGGGGAGAGAACTCTGAGTAAACTCCTCATTCTGTCACCTCAAAGCCCAGTGTGGGGTCCAAACTAATGCACCATGAGATTAGGACGTGAGCCAAAGTCAAGAGTCAGATTCTTGTCACTTGTCACTCAGAGGCCCCAATAATGTAGTTTTTATCATTAGTGAAGCCTGTTGTATGTTCATTCAGGGCCTGGAAGGGGAAACAAACAAATTAACACCAAAACAAAAAATTTTTGGAAAAGCACAAGGGGTGGGAAGAAAACCAAGAGTTCAGTTGGAAAGATGTGCTATGGACACTGGCAAGACAACAGAGAAATATTGAGGCTACAGTAAGAAATGTGAAGTTGGGATGAAGGGGTGAAATAAAGTCGGTATTCTTTTTTCCCCTAGCGATACTCTTTAAAACCATGCTTAAAAGATAAAATTGTCTATTTTAAATTTTTTTTAATTTTTAAAATGTTTTTTATTTATTTTTGAGAGACAGAGAAAGACAGTGTGAGCAGGGGAGGGTCAGAGACAGAGGGAGACACAGATTCCAAAGCAGGCTCCAGGCTCTGAGCTAACTGTCAGCACAGAGCCCAACGCGGGGCTTGAACCCACGAGCCGTGAGATCATGACCTGTGCTGAAGCCGGACGCTTAACCGACTGAGCCACTCAGGCGCCCCAAAATGGTCTATTTTTAAAATGCATTCCAATCCATTAACACGGCTCCCCTATGACCCAGCAATAGCACTGCTAGGGATTTACCCAGGGGATACAGAAGTGCTGATGCATAGGAGCACATGTACCCCAATGTTCATAGTGGCACTGTCCACAATAGCCAAATCATGGAAAGAGCCTAAATGTCCATCAACTGATGAATGGATCAAGAAGATGTGGTATATATATACAATGGAGTACTATATGGCAATGAGAAAGAATGATATATGGCCATTTGTAGGAAAGTGGATGGACCTCGAAGGTGTCATGATAAGCAAAATAAGTCAGGCAGAGAAGGATAGATACCATATGTTTGCATTCACAGGTCTAACAGGAGAGACCTGGCAGGGGACCATGGGGAGAGGAAGGGGGAAAGAGAACTGGGGAGAGTGAGGGACACAGATCAAGGGAGACTAATGAGTACTGAAAATGAACCATGGACTGAAGGGGGAGAGGGAGAGAGGGAGGGGGTGATGGTCATGGTGGGGGGCACTTGTGGGGAGAAGCACTGGGTGTTATATGGAAACCAATTTGACAATAAACTATTAAAAAATAAAAATAATAAAATGCATTTTATAAGCACTTATATAGTGCTTAATAACTATCAAGCACTTGAAATCTACTTGCAGTAGTGCACTATCATATCTATAGAAAGACCAGGGACAGAAGGGACCTCAGCTTGAGTCCCAAGTGACACCCTAAAGTAGATGTTTATTCAAAGGCAGGAAAGTGGTAAAGGAATTAAGGAAAAATAAATATCTTAGCATATGGGGTGAAGGGAAGAAGAAGGAGAGGCAGAGAGAGAGAGCGAGAGAAGGACTGAGCAACAAAGAAAATAAAAAGATGATATAGTGATACAATATACAGGGAAATATGATGTTACTAAAGAAAAGAAATAAACCCTGGTTAAAAAAAAAATCTAGTAGAGTATGGTAGAAGAAAATGTATAGTTTCCCTTGACTTTGGTATAGTAGAAATTGGTGATGACTGCAAGAGTATTTGGTTGGACTGGTAGTGGTAGATGCAAATGCCACGTTGGGATGGGTTAAAGATTGACTGGGATGTAACAATGCAGGAGCTTTATATGGACATGACTCTAGGGTATTTGACAACGACGATGGTGGAGCATGAGTAGATGTGTGCCCAAAGAACATAACTGTTGTGGCATTCTAAACCACTGAACTCAGCAATAACAGATATAATCAAAGCAACATGTTGCTTTTGCAATAAAATTCTATGCATTTCATAATTCACTGATCAAAATATATTATCTGTTACATATTGTATTTGAGTATGCATTGATTTTGTGTCTTTATTAGCATATGACAGTAACTATTGCGTGTTATCTCATTGGGAAATAAAATTATGTAAGATAAATGTCTCATTGCAATTAAGTTCCTTATCTATATAACATGAATCATGTTCAAATATTGTCATTTTCCATTCAATACCTACTTCAATTTGTAAAGCAATATGTGAAAACACAGAAAGAGCTTTATAACTCTAGTCATTTTATTGTTCAAGGGAGAGAGCAAAAGTTATTAGAGAAATGGAAAATTCTAAATACAAGTTATTAATTATGTTAGAGATGAACAAAATGACTTAGTGTATTTTATTAGAGAAAAGGTATTTAAGTACATTGTGCAAATATATTTTATTAAAATCTAGTTTACTTTTTGCTTCATATTTCAAACATATAATTATATTATTTTTTAACCACTGAATCATATCATGATAATAATTTTATTGTAATGTATATTAATCATAATCCATTTTAAAAATAATAACATGTATCTGTGATGTTAGTTGTTATTTGTTTGGAGTATTTTTCTAAATCATCATATGAGCTATCATTTAAAATATCATTCTTGTTAGATAAATGTTTACGGTTTTCTGAACAAGGGATTTTGTCAATCTTTCTAAGATAACAACAGTTCATATCATTAATCATGGTGCAAAGTCATACTCACCAGATATATAGGTATATCATACTTTTAACTCATGACTTTAAAAAGTCTATACTGTCTAACTGTGATATCAAAATGGTGAGTTTTTTTCTTTTGGTTTTCAGGTATTTGGCCTTGTCTTTTGGCATGCTTGTTGTTTATGGGATTATTCCCGTGTTATTTGTTTGAATGCTAGTTACTGTTTATACAAAAATGTCAGTTTCTCAGTAACATTTCCTTTCTCCAAGTGAGGCTTACAACTTTTACTGTTAAGCTGTTAGTTCAGTGTCAGGTCATCTTAATTCAAATAGAAACTGGGAATATTCAAGACTAGGATTAAGCTAGTCATTAATAAGGAACGGTCTATTGATGATATCTACAACATAGCAGTTTATAATCGAAATTCAGAGATTTTACCCTTTCTCTTTGTCAGTGCATGTACGCCATTTTTGTTTCCTCAACTCCCTGAGCCTGTGAAAATCAAACTTTGCTTTGACTTCTTACTTCTTAATTTCTTAGTCTCCATTTATTTTTCTTTTTTCTTTTTTAGATTTTTTTTTGTTTTTAGTTTTCTTTCTTTCTTTTTTTTAATGGTTATTTATTTTTGAGCGAGGGAGAGAGAGTGAGCAGAGAAGAGGCAGAGAGAGAGAGTGGGCAGAGGATCCAAAGAAGGCTCTGTGCTGACAGCAGAGAGCCCAGTGAGGGTCTCAACTCACATCCACAGTATCCTGACCTGAGCCAAAGTCTAAAGCTTAACTGACTGAGCCACCGGACATCCTGTTGTGTAGTCTCCTTTTCTTAGCCTTTCCCCATGAATCACTTATAAATCATGAAACACGTGAAGACAGTGAACTGTTGCAGGAGTTTCACCTAACTTCACTGAACTTTCCTTATTTGTGGGATTGGACCCTGTACGCCCTGGCTCACTTGGTAGTTTTAACACGCCTTCAAACATTTTATTTTTCCAATTGAGCCCCACTTTTCCACTTATTTCTTATTATTTCCTCTGAATATATTGGAATATGATAAACGGATCTGTCATGTACAAAAGGTAAGGTTTATTTATTTCTGTCTCATTCCGTTCCACCAACTCAAATATTGTGCCACATGTTTCAATAAAACCCCAAATCTCTTTCTTAACGTATCTTACATTTAAAAAACAGGCATAACTGAAAAATAAACACATAAATACACATATACATACACACTTTAACTTACGCTTTTCCTTTCTTTAGCATAATCTCAACTTATCTTCAAAGAAGCAAAATAGACTATCATTTCCAGAATACATGTCAAAATATACACAAGCACTGGTTAGAAAAAAAATAACTGTTTTTTTGGATTTATGAAAACAATGATTTATAAAGAAGATAAAGTCTTCCTAAAAAAAATCATGGGATACACTACCTTTTTGTTTTTGTGCTAAACACATCTTTATAATTAACAGGTAAGTGAGCATGATAATAAATCAAATATTTATATCATTTAATATAACCTAGATGACATTTGTAAAGTATTTGATAAGGAAAAAATATATCAATCAATAGGGAGAACATTCTAAGCAGGCTTCATGCTCAGTGTGGAGCTGAAAGTTGGGCTTGAACTCATGACCCTGAGATCGAGACCTGCGCTGAGATCAAGAGTCCAACTTTCAAACTACTGAGCCACCCAGGCACCCCAAAAGAGAGAGCATTCTAATGTCAAGATATACTTTAAACAACTTTTCCACTTCTTCTATATTAGCTATCTTTATGAGAATTAGAAAATACTGTTTTCACAAAGTGCTCCTTATTTGTTAATATAGATGTATTTAAGTTCAGGTTTTCTGTTAATAGGTGTTTATTTCATTAAATTAAAACAACCTGTAAAAGAATAGATAATTACAATGCAATCATATGTTAGTAGTTTAAATCCAACCTCTCACAGATTTTTGCTATGGAGATAAGTTTCTAGACCACGTATTTATAGAAAACACTGTAAAATTGGAGGGGATCACGGACCATCTTATATCCATCTCTTTATCTCAAAGACACAAGATTGACTGGAATAAACAATTAGCTTACTTTTATAAAGATAAAAATATTTATTTTCTCAAATTGTTGCTAATATTTTCCAGGAATGTTTTATTTTATTTTTCTGAGTGGGTACTGGTGGACAATTTCCAATCTGATGTCTGCATTTGGGGAGATTAGACAGCACATGCATGCATGGATGGTAATAATCTTTTATTACAAAATGGTTTCCAAAATGATCGGAGAAGGCAATAAAATTCTAATTTAATTCCAAAAATATCATTTGTTTTGGTACATTTGAATCATATAATCTATGCTTCATTTTATTCCATCCCAGCAACAGCTTCCACTAAACTATGTAATCATTTTTTTAAGATATTCAGCTTTTCTGAACCAATACCTTTCATGAGAGGTGGAGTTTGAGAAGGAGAGATATATTGGGGAAGAAGTTTGAATAATATTAAAAGATATATTTCTTTAATATATGTTGCCATGAATTGATAACCAAACTTTATTGTACCATGTTTATTATCTTTGAGACATAAATTCATCATTTTTAAAATTAGAAAAATATTATGGAACATACAAGCAATTGTAACACCTTCCAACATTTGAATACAAAGCTGAAACTGTTCTTGCTGGAGAATTCCTGGTTTCATTAAATCATAGAAAATGAGTTTTATGAACAGTCCTCCAGATGGGCAAATGTTCACATGCCACACAGTGTTCACAGATTTATATGAAAAGCAATCTATAACCATATGCATATCAGAAATGAGAAAATGAATCTTCAAATATACACGGATTGCCGTTAGGTACACAGCTGTATGAATTTGATGTTTTCCTTCCAGTGGGTTTCCCTGATGCTCCCTTACATTTTGTCAGCTAGAGTAATTGATCGTGATTAACCTTTACAAGAAATTAAGCTGCTAGACACAAACAGTATTTTTTTTTTGTATTGGTAACATATGAGAATAACCTATGCATTTATAGTTTTATCTAAAATTAAACATTTATTTTGCATCACCTGTAATTCTCATACCCAGAAATACAAAGGTGTTACAAAATTATATATTTAGTTTTGTATAGTGTCACATAATTGCTTATTGTTTTGTATAACAAAGTGTCATTAAATATAAAAATAATATAAAAATAAGTTGGTCAAGATTAAAATGTTTTAATCTCTTGCTTAATCAGACATAATTTACTATCTATGTGCTTTCCAAAAACCTATTTATTTGTGTTTTGATGCTAGTATAAGTATAATACATATATTAAGATAGATAATGACAGCACAAATACTATCTAAGATTTTCCCTCCCTCCCTCTCTCTACACTTGCTCTCTCTCTCTCTTCATTTTTCAGAATTTAATTTCCTTATGCATGTAGTTAATTTATGAAATGCACAAATGTATGAGATAGTAATACCTTCTTTTCATCTTTTCTTTTATAATGAAATAAAGTTTTGATAGGATACTTCTGATTATATCAACAATTTTAAAAGCTTGATTCAAGTCTCCTAGAGGTAGAGAGTTTCTTATTTGACGTACTGCCCATGGGTCTTGGAATTTTGCCTGGCATATAATAAACTTTCACAAACTACTAAAGCAAAACCAAACCCACTGAGTTCATGTGGATTCTATTATGGATTTTTAGAAAATCAATTACCATTAAAATGTAAGATATATTATTTGCTTATAGATTGCCTTTCATATTTCCCCATAGAATTATATTCAGTTAAGTGGTAAGTTCCATACATGAAATTATATCATAAGATGTGAAAATAATAATCACTTTTGTGTAAATCTTGCAATTGATAAATAGTCTATCATCATTTTTAATAGATTTTATATTTTGCTTAAATCATATTTATTTTAAATGAGACTCATCTAGACTCTGAATATTCTTTCCTGAAATGACCTCAAATCTTTCTTTAAATGTTTCAAAACAAAACAAAATTAACACCCAGTATGTTCTTTAGTCATCTCAGTATGAAAATGAATTGTGCCAAGTATTATCATCATATTCAAGAATTTTTCATTGCTTTTCTTGATCCAATTAAACCTACAAATTCTCCTGGATCCAAGGATTATAATGCCCCATGTCCCAACTCCCAGAGGAAGAATAGTCTAATGCCCTGCTTCCTCAAGAATATTAAATATAAAAGATCCATATTTTTAATTTACTGAAGTCTTATGATTATTACAAAGCCACAGATCATTAAGACAGAAAAAATTACCATGCTCATTTGTACATAAAGAACTCATACAGTTATTTATACAGAGAGCTGCCGTAGGAGACAGATCTGTCCAACAACTTACTACTGCTACCTTGAAAAATCTGAAATCTGAGTACCTTAATAGCTGTTATTTGTCATGACTTATGCTGTTTATTTATTTACTTTCCACCATCAGCATACATTACATCCTTAAATGTTACTATAATCTTATGACAGAGAGAAGAAAGGATACTTATTATATATGTTAATATTATATATCATATATAACTTAATATTCCTGCATATACTCTTAAATGTTAGGAGATGTATCGCATCCAGTTTTGTATTCCACATAGTCCCCAACATGTTTCTTTAGAAGCTATTCAACATGTTTTGATTTTGTTTTCTTGGATATTAAATCTCATGATCTACTCCTATTTTTGTTACCTTGATTCAAACCAAATCAATTCTACTTACTGTCCTGCCAACAGTAATTGCTCAAGGAGTGCATATATAATCTTAGGTTCGACCAATGAGAAGCCTTTTTCAAATATTTAGCCCCTGTATGTGTTTTTGGTTTTGTTTTCTTCAAATAACAGAAAAAGAGCCCATTTTTTCCCACCATATTTATGACACTCTAAAAATAGAAACGCATCTCTGCCTCCAACCATAACTTCAGCTTTGTGCAGAAACGTGGCCTGAGAGAATGAAATAAAAGCACAAGGAAATCAGGGAGAACAGAGAGACTTCAGAGAGAAGAGATGATCCTCACCTCTATAATTCTAGTGAATTCCGAGGCTATACAGTTCTTCATCTGTCTACGGACCCTTTACAAAAGCGATTGAATTCCACTTTTTTTTTTCTGCCAAAGCTAGTTGGAATTCATTTACAAATAAGTAAGTACTAGTAGTTTAGTGTTTTAGTACTAGAACAAATACTAGGGTTACATTCTTAGAGAATTTCAAGATGCCCCTAAATTAGCAACTTTCCCCATGCAAGTTCTGAATCAAGTGAAGAAAAAGATAAATGTAGATTGGGAAATAACCGTATCACTGATATGGCTGATATAGGAAAATATGGCTTGAGTGATTGACTATAGGGCTTTGATTCCACACCCTAGAAGAAGATAGATTTATCCTCTTGGTCAGAGGCTGTGCTGGATCTTTACATCTTTCTTGACAGAGCCCATCTTTGTAAAAGTTACAGCATGGGGTAACAAACAAGAAAGCACGCTGTGCTGTGTGGGTAGCCTAATTCCAGATAGACATGAGGGAGGAACATACTTCCTCTTTTCTCTCCCAAATGCTCTCATAAAGGAAGTAATTCCTTCTGCCCAGAGAAGTAAGGAGTGAGGAAATAGCTAAGAGACCATAACTGTTACAGTGTTAAATACCCCTCTTCATGGATTGAGACATCAGGATTGCTAACAAGGCTTCCCTCCTAATGCCTAAACACAAGTGCAGGGTATTTTTAATTAAACCATAGATTTGGTTTCCTTAGAAGGATCATTTTATTTAAAAAAACACTAAAATGACAGGCAATGTGTTTTTTAAAAAATTGCCATTATGTAAAGGATAACATTTCCTCTGCTATAACTTTCTACTACTTCTGTATCCAGTATGTCTGGTGTAATTTAACTAGTTTCTTAAACATGTTTCTACATCCTAATTTTATAAAAATAATTTGATACATGAACTTTAAGATGGGAATGAACAAATTTTAACAAAAAAAATCAATGTTAGTCTTTTTTTTTTTATTACCTCATTAGTGAATTGACAACAAATGCTATTTCAGGAATGTTGGAACTCTAATATAACCTTCAATTTAAAGTAATCTTTAGTCACAATTTCTCTTCTGCAAAGAAATCACATTTTTGTGTTATATTTTCTAATCTTTCTTTGTGTGCACATATACCTAGAACTATAGAATCAATATAAAAGGGATAAAATAGATGTTACTGCTATGAATTGGGTTTTCTAGGAGACCATTAAAATAGGACAGCTCTTGTTAGGATTCAGAATGATCTGACTTTCATTGCCAACTGCAAACAGGAGAAAAGTCTCACCACTTGTGCTGCTGTATTTTTACCACAACTTTTTCTGTCTCTATATTAATAATTCAACATGAAAACATTCAATATGATGTTTAAAAATTTGTTGGCATCAGCAAGTGTAAAACTGAGACAAGATGAAATAATTCTCATAAGATTCTCCAACATCTAATAATCCTTAGGCAACATTCTTCAGACATTTGACCTCACAGATTGGAAAAATATATCTATTTTCAAAACAAAAAAATGAATATTTTATCCTACCATTTTGTGTGATCACAAAACAATGGAAAACAGTTATAAATGAAGTCTCGAGTTGGTAGGAAGCTAAATTTACTTGTGCAAAAGTCACTTGCAAATTATTTGTGAAAAACAGGATCACATAAATAGATATTTAGCTATGTCACAGGTGCTAAGGTTATAATCAAGTCATCTCTTTCTAGGTGCTTAATGAAGACAGGGTGACCGAGTTATTCAAGGAGGTGATTTAAAGAAAAGATATCCGTATCTTTATATTGGTCTTGAATTGGTCCTGAATTAAAAATTACTTTTCCAAAACAAAACCTGTATCTAAATTATAAGATGAATAAAAATTGTCAATGGATCATCTTCAGTTGAGCTTTCATTACGTTATTGTCTTAATTTATATATTCTATGTATCTCTAGTGTATTTGTTGCCACTTGTATATTTAAGTCACCATTATTTTCTGGACATATGGCAAGAAAAGACACACACCAAATTTATTGTAATTAACTCTTAATTCATCCACTGAATAAAGGATTTATAGGAATAAATTAAACCCTCAAATTAAATAATATATCATAAATAAAAGCAATAAATTATATGTGATTTTAATGTAACAATTACATATCATATACTTTTTTATTTTGGAGCACATAAGTCGGGGGACAGAAAGAGAGAGAGAGAGAGAGACAATCTTAAGCAGGCTCCATGCTCACGGAGGAGTGGGAGGCAGGGTTTGATCCCACAACCCCATCCTGGGATCATGACCTGTGCTGAAATCAAGAGTAGGATACTAGGGGCACCTGGGTGGCTCAGTCAGTTAAGTATCTGACTCTAGATTTTTGCTCAGGTCATGATCTCATAGTTTGTGAGATCAAGCCTGATATCAGGCTCTGTGCTGACAGTATGGAGCCTGCTTGAGATTCTCTCTCTCCCTCTTTCTCCCTCTGCCCCTCCTTGGTCACTCTCTCTCTCAAAATAAATACATAAACTTGAAAAAAAAAAAAAGAATAGGATGCTCAACTGACTGAGTAACCCAGGCATCCCACATATTATAAACTTTTTAAGTTACCATTACTGGCTACTTGGAATATTAACCAAATTAGTCCAATGCTATATTTGACAATCATTTTTGGGAATGACTTAAAAAGATCTAGAGACTAACTGTTAACTTAAAACATGGGCATCATTTCTGTCATGTCCACTAAGTAGCTCTGGCAAATATATTTACTGGAAATTTCAGAGTTGTTTCTTACAAGGGACATTCTAAAAAGTTCATAATTCTATTCAAAGGAAACTTTTAGAAAGCAAACAAAGAAATAAAAGCTATTGAATCTTTTTTGTTTGTTTGTTTGTTATGTTAACCTCTATAGAGTATTTTCATTTGGTACTTACTGTCTTATTCAAAGGCCCTTATGAAGCTCCTGACATCTTTTGTCATTCAGGTAAATAAAGTTAATATCTATACCTTCTGTTATGACAACTATGGCTAGGCGCAAGAATAGGAACTGCAACAGCAATTATACACACACACACACACAACACACACACACATATACACATACACACACATACACACACACACACATATACACATACACATATACATGTACATATATGCATATACACATATCCATGTACATATATACACATATTTGTGTATAGATATATTTGTCCTCCATCACTAAAGGTTCTATACTTTCATTTAGAAGCAATCATTTTAGATTTTAGCTACTGTGCTTACTGAAAGTCAGATTAGGCCGTTCACTGATTTGCTTTTCATTATAATATAGATTTATTATTAAAACAAGTTAAAGGAATGATATTTCTCACCAAGCTTTAAAATATTAGTTTCCATTTTGCTTCAGAATAAGATGTTTTATTCATTGGCAAAATTCCCAGTTCAATAGTATAAAGGGAATAAATTATGTACATTTGGATGGCACTTTAGTGGATTCTTAATTAAGAAATGGTAACCGTCATCTAAGGGGACACATTTTATTTAGCAAGTAAAAGAACAGATCCATTAACCCCCATAAATTCCAATATTTAGCACGAGGGATAAACTTAAAATTAATGTTAATTTTTTCATTGTGTAAAAAAAATAACCTTCGGATATTAAGAATAAGGAATGAATAAAATCTCCTAGCTGTATAGGTATAACAAACATTTTGAATATTTAAATATAAGATGTAATCATAGTCATTATTTAGCATATTTTTTAAATTAAAGAAATAGTGGATTTCTAGCATTTGAAAGCATTTTAACACAATATAGTTTTGTTAACAAAGATAGCTGAATGGGCAAGAATTTCTTTAAGAACTTGTGTATCTTTGTAGCTATAAATCAGTTAATTGATTGGATAGTCTCAGGTGATAAAGAAGTCCCCTAAAATCAGTGGAACTTATTAAAAATTTACTCCAAACATTTTTATGAGTAGATGAACATATGTTTTTGAACAGAAAACCAGAGAAGCAAGAAAGTACATTTTTGAAAGAAGAAAGGAAACAGTCAATAAAATATTTTATATTTGTAATGTATCAAGATGGAATTCAAACTAGAGTAGACATTGATATTTTCCTAAAATAATAATGGCTTAAAATATTTGTGTGCTAAACACATACATAGAAATACTTAAAAGTAAAGGCAAGCATTTCTGGAAAATTTAGACAAAAAAGCACTTTACAAGCAATATTTTCAAATTGAAAAGCATGTGAAATATTTATTGATTTGTGAAATGCTGGTGCAAATGATTTCCTTGTACATATTTGTCTTTGATAGGATTTATTAACATTTCTGTTTCAAAAGATATGATGCTTATATATTTAAGAAACTGATGGTTTTTGGACAAATGGCATGGTGTATTTAACAAATACCAGCCTACGGTTTAGAAGCAGAGATGGTCACTTTGATGATTTAATAGCAATATTAGCTACCTTTGTCAGGGCAAAAGTTAAAAGAATGACAATAAAGTTCAATTGTATGTAATTTTTTTTTCTTACTAACAAAAGGTATATTGACTTCCAAAACAAAGCATATTTAAAAATACATCCAGCAATATCTATATTCCCTAAACAATTTAAATTATATTTGCATTATATTTAAACAATTTAAATTATATATACATATTTGGTTAGTTACAATATTGGGAAAGAACAAAATCAGTTCAAATTAAGCTATTTTATGTTTGCTACCTTATGATTTATTTATCTCTCAGAAATCATATTAACTGAAACAGTATTTCAATATTTTATATATAAACCATATCTTCCCAATTACTTTGAAAGGAATATTCTCTTAATCAGTTAAATTCTAAAAATAATTGTGGAAGTTTTTTTTAATTCACAATCTAGAAAGGGCTGTCAATCTTACTGCCATTCTTTCACCGATAACTTACACTATTAAAATTTCCTTTCAGATTTTCTTTTCATTTGTGGTATTTTCTGTTTCACTATGTAATTTTTGGTGTGTATCCTATCAAATAATTACCATCAATTTTTAAAATAAGACCCATGTTTTTCTTTGAATTAGAACATATCCTCAACCACTATAAGCTTCAATATCTTTTTCTTTTTAATTTTCTTAATTATCAATATCTGAAATCATCCTTAGGAACATACTGATGCATCTTGAAAGAGAACACGTCTCTTAATAGTTTTTGACACTTTTTATATTTTTTTCACTCACTCTGTGAAGAGCCTCAGAATCCTTAGTCCTAAAATGACTGAAATGCCCACGTTAGAGTCTGTAATACATATTTTGTTTTTACTTAAATAATTACATATTTCATCTTCTGTACACACAATTATTTATATGGTTTTTTATATGCCTCTTAGATTATTTTGTCTTCCATTTATATATCTTTAGTGAAGATATGGATCCTATTACTTTATACTTATGGCAATTAAATATTCTTACAGTACTTATTTATTTCCCCTGGAGAGAATGAATCTGCTGTTTTTTGAGTTTGTTAGGCCACAAAATATTATCATGGCTTTGTTAGAACAACACTAGCTATTCTAATATGTAGACTCTTGTTGATAACATTTACAAGACACCAGGAATTTTTATTTCTTACTCATGTAACAATACAAAATTGCAATCCTTTTTGGTAGATAACCTAGCCCCTTTCTATCTTTTTGTACCCCCCTCTATAGGAGCCTCAGCATTTTTTGCATGCAGAAGACAGTATGGTATTATCTAAGAGATAATGTGAGATAAACACATCCACATTTTAGGACTCTCAGCTTGTAAGTAGAATGGATCTTTTCTCTTCATAATCCAATTGGGAAAATAAGACATATGACCACACATAGATGCAACAGACTCCAGGAAGGTGAAGCCAGGTCAGCAGCTGCTTTCTGGACATAGTCACAGATCTTTACCATGGGCAGAAAGGAATTCACTGGAGATGTCATTTCTGACAACACACATTTTTCTTTTCTTCATATACTTTGGATTTCTAGTTTGGGGGTATACCAAATCTCTGAGGAGACATTCTCTCACACCCTCTCTCTTTCCTTCCCCCACTCATACCTCCTCCTCCCCATTTATTCTTTAGTTGGTTTCATGGTTGCTTCACTCAGATACTAAGACCCAACATACTTCACAGTTCCAATAGTCACAACATAGTCATCCTTTGTGGTGTTGACTTTTGGACATTGCAGTGATCTACCTGTTTCAAATGCAGTGCTCACTGTGAGACTGAGTGTCTGAATCCCCAGCCATGTAATCTTAACATAAACTATAGTCACACACATTTTTTAAAATTCAAAAATGTTCAATACATAGATTTTTTTTCACTTTCTTGGTTAAATTTATTCCTAGGTATTTTTATTCTTTGTGCTGCAATTGTAAATGGGATTGTTTTCTTAAATTCTCTTCCTGATAGTCAATTATTTTTAATTTTTTTAAATTTTATTTATTTATTTTTATTTTTGAAAGAGTGAGACAGACAGAGTGCAAGGGTGGAGATGCAGGCAGAGAGAGAGAGGGAGACGCAGAATTCGAAGCAGGCTCTAGGCTCTGAGCTGTCAGCACAGAGCCCAATGCAGCGTTCAAACCATGAGATCATGACCTGAGCCAAAGTTGGACACTCAACCGACTGAGCCACCCAGGCATCCCTCTGATAGTCAATTATTATTGTGTGGTAGCACAGTAGATTTACGTGTATTCATTTTGTATTCTGCAAATTTACAAAATTCATTTATTAGCTCTAACAGCATTTAATTGAGTTTCCAGGGTTTTCCACCTATAATATCATGCCATCTAGAAATAGTGACAGTTTTACTTCTTCCTTTCCAATTTGGGTACCTTTTATTCTTTTTTATTTAATTAATTAATTTATTTATTTATTGACCTCAACACTCTGGCTAGGACATTCAATACTGTGTTGAATAAAAGTAGCAAGAATGGACATCCTTGCCTTATTCCTGATTTTAGAGGAAAAGCTTCCTGCCTCTTACTATTGAGTATTATGTTAACCATGGGCTAGTCATACCTGGCTTTGTTATATTTAGGCGTGTCCCTTTTATACCCACTTTGTTGAACTTTTATCATAAATGGATATTGTGTCGAAAACATTTTCTGAATCTTTAAAGTAAAAAGTTTAAAAAGGTATTTGCTCTTAGCTAGACTTTTTTCTACAGAGTGAAATTACCACCTCATGGGCCATTCTACAACCAGAAGTTCAGACTGTTAGCAAGATAAGCCTGAACTTCTTACTTTGAATTTCTGTTCGATTTCTGTTTTATAGCGACACTGTTCCTTTTTATTTTTCTTTCCTTCCTTCCTTCCTTCTCTTCTCTTCTCTTTCTTTCTTTCTTTCTTTCTTTCTTTCTGTGTGCTTGTGGCACTTATATTTCTTGCTCTATACTTATGTTGTGGAGAGTTAAATATAAGTAGTCAGGATCCATATTGCTAGAGTACCTTTTTATGAGTATGTGTGTTTGCAATATTATTTTGTTAATGTACTTTATTATAGATGTTCTTTTTTTTACTTGTATCATCTCCTACTCTTTATATTTGTTAATGTCTTGAGATTTTGTCATATTTCATGTAAATAATTTCAGTCAGTTTGGTGCCTCCAGTTATTTCTAATGCTTATGTGGAAAAGTAAGAAAATAAAAGCATACCATACCAATTGGCATCTGTATCTGATTCATTTTATGCAATCCCTGTATGATTTTATGTTTTATGAGCTCTTTTGTTTTGATGTGTATATATGTGGACAGTATTCTCCACAATGTATACAGTCTGGGAGTTTTGTCATTAAGACCATTGGGATAAACACCAGGGAACTCTCAGAACTTACAAAAGGCACAGGGAAAATGACCTATCAATATTGCATGATTATTACAGTTGTAACCTCCAGATATTTTGGAGTGGAGCAGACCTTTTAAAAACAAAGTTAAAGCAATTTGTAGCATTTCCTGAGAGTCCAGGACTTTGTGCCATAGTTAGTAAATTGATCCATGGCTCCCTTGTTTCTCTGAGCCGCAGAAGTCACACAGCTCATTCTTGCCTAAGGGACAGATTTGTGCTCATTTCTCCCCTCTGCTAAAGCACAGTGAGTGATAATGACAGGCATTGTTCCCACGGCGCCTTCTAAAATGTCTTTACAGTAGAGTTCAAGGAAAAATACCTTTCCCCATCCTGATTTAAACTTAGTGTCACCCAACAATTTTGAGTCATTCGTGAAATTTAGGCAGTTTCTATTTTCTGACATTTAAAGTTAAATTTGTAGGACAATATAGTGCTTAAAATAAAACCATCTATAATAGCTCTGTTCTAACAAAATAACATTCATTTTTGCATGTAATTTTCACATATTTGCACCAATTCACTTTTTAAAAGTTTAATATAAACATATATGTAATATATATCAGTATATATATGTAATATATATCAGTATATATATGTAATATATATCAGTATATATATATATATATCATTGAAGTATAATTAACAAAGTGTTATATTAGAGTCAGGTATACGATAATAGATTCAACAATTCTACATATTACCCAATGGTCACCGCAAATGTAGTCTCCATCTGTCACTAAACAACTTTATTACAGTATTAGTGACTATATTCCCTATGCTGCACTCTTCATCTCTGTGACTTTTTTATTTTATAGCTGGAGTTTGTACTTATTAGCCCTCCTTACCTATTTCATTCATAACCCCACCTACCTCTCTGGCAAGCATTAATTTGCTCTTTGTGTAAGAATCTGGTTTTTTGTTTGTGTGTTCCTAGTTTCCTTTTTTTTCCCTAATAATATTGAAAGACTATGTGTAAAAAGAGCATTCCCTATCAAAACTGACACCTTCAAAATAAAGCTTAGCTCAGTATTTATATTCCCAATTTCTACTGTGAAATATATCATGCAGTGACGGCCTTCAGAGGTTATAGTATATAGTTCCATGTGACATTGCATTTAGCTAGTTTTTTATTTTTTTAATATTTATTTATTTTTGAGAGAAAGAAAGGGTGGGAGAGGGGAAGAGACAAAGGGAGAGAGAGAGAGAGAATCCTAGGCTGACCCTGCACTGCCAGCGCAGAGCCCGATGCAGGGGCTTGAACTCAACAACTGTGAGATCATGATCTGAGCTGAAACCAAGAGTCGAGATTTAACTGACACAGCCAGCCAGGTGCCCTGCATTAGATGTATTTTTATACAAAATGACCGATTCTCATTCAATACTTCACTATTTTGATATGCTTCCAATTTCACATTGCTTTTGTGAAAAATGAAAATGAGCTACCCACTGCTGAAATAAGTATGAGTTTATGACACCTTTGTTTTGGGGGCACCTGGGTGGCTTAGCTGGTCATGATCTCTCGGTTCGTGGGTTCAAGCTCATGCAGGCACTCTGTGCTGACAGCTCAGAAGAAGCCTTTTGTTTTCTAACTTACAAAATTCTACAAAATGGAGCTAAGGTAAATGTAAGCTGTCTTATTCATGAAGTTCATATATATTTTTTCTTGCAAAGTAAATGTAAGTTACATTTTGAGATTTAAAATATATATAAAAACAAATATTCTTTGTTCTACTAGCTAAGGTAAGTGGAATTCATGTTTAATATCTCAATGCAATGTTTAGGCAAATTTTTTGTGATATTATAAATTATTGTTTAGAATCTGTGGATTACCTGCTTCAGACCATAAACATTTTTGCTAATTATAATCAAATTTTGATGAGTAAAAATTTTACCATTATATACCTTCTGATTGCATAAGAAAATGTATTGTTATTTTACCAGTTGAATACATATTTTTTACTTGTCTAAAAATATATACACATATATAATACATGTGTACGTATATATTCCCAGTTTTATTTTATGTAGGTAATAGTACATTTTAGTAAATGTAAAACAGTAATCAGCATGTTGATAGTATTGTTCAAATTTACATTTGACTGTCAAGTATCTACTGACATTTATTTACTTAATATTATTTTTTAAAGATTTTTTTTTATTTTTTAGTGATCAACACACCCAACATAGTGTTCAAACTTAAAATTCCTAGATCAAGAGTTGCATGCTCTACTGAATGAGACAGCCAGCCCCCCACCCCAGGCATTTGTTTTTTTTATTTTGTTTCCTTCCTTGGTTTAGGTTTTTTTCCCTCTATTTTCTTTATTCCTTCATTAAACTAACAGGTATATCAATGGCTATTGTTCTAAATTCACCTGTAGAAGAGACAATCCCCATTATCACTGGTCACATATAATATGAAGATGGTGCACAGTGATTTTTAAAAATAATGTATTTAATTTTTATTCTTTTAAGTTTTTTAAATTAAAAATTGTAGTTTAATTGCTGTATGGTAGTGTTATATTAGTTTCAGGTTACAATATTCTGATTCAACAAGTCTATACATTACTCATTGCTCATAATGATAAATCTACTGGTTTGTTTTTGTTTTTGTTTCTTTTAGTTTCAAGTTTTAATCCAGCTAGTTAACATATAGTGTACTATTACTTTCAAGAGTAGAATATGGTGGTTTATGTCTTACATGTAATACCCAGTGTTCATCGAAAGTTCCTCTTTAATACCCATCACCCATTTAACCCATCCTGCCCACCTCCCCTCCAGCAACCCTCTGTTTGTTCTCTATAGTTAAGAGGCTGTTTTATGGTTTGCCTCTCTCGTTTTCTCCCCAGGTTCATATGTTTTCTTTAATTCTACATATTAGTGAAATCATATGGTATTTGTCTTTCTCTGACTAATTTCTTTTGCATGATTCCTTTGGCTATTCAAGGTCTTTCGTGGTCCCATACAAATCTTAGGATTGTTTGTGTTACCTCAGTGAAAAATACTGTTGGTATTTTGATAAGCATGACATAAATATGTAGATTACTTTGGGTACATTTTAACTGTATTTCCTCTTCCAATCCATGAAC